>NLAC01001532.1:0-217852 GCA_002374635.1 Metschnikowia sp. 04-218.3
GTTATCATACAACAAAAGCATGATAGTTGGTGTACGGGTCTCGGTGTTATCATACAACAAAAGTATGATAGTTGGTGTACGGGTTTCTGTGTTATCATACAACAAAAGTATGATAGCTGGTGTACGGGTCTCGGTGTTATCATACAACAAAAGCATGATAGTTGGTGTAAGGATGTTCCATGAAATTTACTGCATTGCTCCAGCGGCCGAGAAGGAATGGAGCTAAAGTTACTGCTCTAAGCATGCATATATGCAGGTTTAAAACACCATAAGTGCATGATTAGAGCCTAATGATGCAGGATAGAGCTCAATGATGCATCAATTGTAATCACCTAATTTGGAAACAATGACTTTGCGCACCGTCTAAGCAAAGTGCGTGCATGCATTTAAACAACACATGATTTATGTTAGTGGACGCGTGGCAGAAAGACTTGAAAGGTTTGGTATTATGTGCAGTACCAAAATATCCGTAAACCTCTAAACTAACTTTAACATGGATCGACTTTAGTGAGTTGGTCAAAATAAAGATTCAACCTAAGGTTTTGACTGCTAAAACTTCCTCTCCCGATAAGGCTAACTTTGGTACTGCTGATTTGACCTAATCACGTGACACTGTTCACCCGTTGACTTGCCGAGGGATTTGTCTCAGTTTGACGCAGAGAACTCTCGATCCAGTCATTTCCTGCAGACAGTGCTGAAATCAAAATCCTGCAGATATCTCATTTCTAGGAAGCAGAAGGTAGCAGTTTACAACAAAAAAATCGTCTTTTTTACCCATAAATCATGTGATTTTGAGCGTTGCACTCACATTCCCACTCGAAACATGGCGTGTGTTACGTAATCTGCGCCACGAAGGAGTAATCCCCTCACAAAAAGAAACATTCTCCCTTACACTTAACGGAGCATTTCAATTCGAATGAACTTCGCTTAATATAGTACCGATAGCCGGCGTTGGCATGCGCCAAGAACGAAACCACTTTGGACGCATATACTGCACGTAGTCTGCAACCACGTCTTAATGTGCATGGTTTGTTTTTCAGGGCGGTAAGTTGAGTCAAACGGAGACGTGTCTCAAAACATGGCCAGGTTGCAAGATGATACCCGAAACATCTAATGTGGTAGAGAAGAGAGGCTTAGAAGGAAGGCGGAAGGTCACGCGCGTGTCATGTGACCGTTGCACAAGCCTTGTGGCAGAGCGCTCAATTAAGGTGGAATTCAACAGTATTGGTGAGGGCACCCGTGCACCCGCGCGATTTTGCACGCGTCGCGCACGGATTGGGAAAAATAGGCTCTAGACAAAGACACACCTGCATAGAGCGCACAAAATCGCTTCCGGTGCTTCTACACCGGTCCTGTCAACATAGTACCTTTTTTCTCACACTTCTCTACTTCTTTTGCCACACCTTTTTCCACAGCCACCTCTAATTGCTGCCCCAGGCGAAGATATAGTCACCGTCGAGAAAGCCACGGAATAAAGAAAGCTCGTCTTTCGACGCACGCACAGTTAAAGCACTGCGGTTCTCACAACGCCGTACTTACAAAGGACCACGTCTTTCGACGCACGCACATCACAACACTCGTTCCTCACCACCTCCAACCATGATCTCCAGACAAGGTTCCATCCTATCATCGGTATCTAACCTGCACAGCCACCCCCAGAAAATCGGACCATGGAAGCTAGGGAAAACGCTCGGTCGTGGCGCCACCGGCAGAGTCTTGCTCGGCGTTCATCAAAATACGGGCCAGAAAGCTGCCGTGAAAGTCGTGTCGAAGCTGAACCTTGCCGATGATTACGACCGCCCCAAAGAAAAGAAAGGCAGCCTTCCGTACGGAATCGAAAGAGAAATCATCATCATGAAGCTCCTAACCCACCCCAATGTCTTGCGTCTCTATGACGTGTGGGAAACTTCCAAAGCTCTCTATTTGGTATTGGAATATGTAGAAGGCGGCGAGCTCTTTGACCTTTTGGTGGAGCGGGGCCCATTGCAGGAGCAGGAAGCAGTCAAATACTTTCGTCAGATCGTGCTCGGCACCGCATACTGCCATGCGTTAGGAATCTGTCACCGGGACTTAAAGCCAGAAAACCTTCTTCTTGATGCTGCACTTAATGTCAAGTTGGCCGACTTTGGCATGGCCGCCCTCGAGGCCAACGGCAAGCTTTTGGAGACTCTGTGTGGGTCTCCTCATTATGCGGCACCGGAAATCGTGTCGGGGCTTAAATATCATGGTGCAGCTTCCGACATTTGGTCGTGCGGTGTCATTCTTTTCGCCCTTTTGACCGGTAGATTGCCATTTGACGATGAAAACATCCGAAACCTTCTTTTGAAGGTGCAGGCGGGGAATTTTGAGATGCCGCCGGAGTTGAGCCGTGAAGCGCAAGACTTAATTTGGTGTATGCTTACTGTGGACCCCATGGACCGAGTCAGCACGGCAGATGTGCTCGAACACCCGCTTCTCCAAAAATACCCGGTTCCAAATGAAGACTTGATCAGCGTTAAATCGTTGCCACACCCCCAGACTGCATACAAGTCGCTCGGACGGGCATCCAACATTGATTCCCAGATTTTGGAGAACTTGTGTATTTTGTGGAACCAGCGGCCGGAATCGGAGATCGTGGCGGCACTTCTTGCAGAGGGCCCAAACCCGGAAAAAACCTTTTACGCCTTGCTTCTAAGGTATAGGCATACACAGGACGCATCAATCCAGAGCCTGAATAGCCTAGTTGGGCAAGTTCCCGGCGCCGAACCAGGTACGCCGCGCAAGTTGCCCCGACTGACCAGTCAAATGTCGAACAAATTGGGCACGCCCCGGAGAAAGGCGCAAGTCAGTGCTCTGAATCCCAAGAACCGGCCGGTATCTTTCCAGCGGCGGTACGGCAATACTGCGTCCCCCGGCCGAAACCTGTATGCTTCTCCCTACAAGCTGCCACTGCGGTCGCCCCAGAAATCGCCGCGTCGGGCCCGCCAGCGCCAGAGTTACCAGAATAGGCAAAGTTACCAGGGTCCGCTCCCGCGAAACATCTACAACGAGATTATGGCCGACTCCAACCAGTCGTTTGGGCTGGTTCCACCTACGCTTCCGTCCAAAGAGTCGCTTTATGGGTTGGACACACCTGCCACTACAGCGCTTGAGCATGGCAAGAGCGAAGAAAGGGAGAAGTCAAGTAAATCCGACCACCTCGAGCCTTTCGGTGCCAAAACGGAAAAGTACGCTGAAGAACCCGATAACTCGGGCGAAAAGCAGCTTTTCGAGGCCGCCGCCATCATTCCCCTGCTGCCCGCCAAAAAGCGGCAGTCTATGCTCAAAGCACAGCGCATCGGCAGTCGGCGCTCGCTCCGCCAGTCGCTCACGTCCGGCATCAAGCGCAACTCCATCACAGTCAAGCTCCTCTCCACCTACGCCAAACTCTCCAGTGAAACCGACTGGGAGTATATGGACAAGCAGACCAAGCGTACGTCCGCCACCTTCGGCACGCTCTGTGACAAGATCTTCAACCACGAGGAGTACAACGAAGACGACGAGAAACTCATTGACGACGAGGAGCAGCGGGCTCGCGAGTACGAGCGGCTCATGGAGTTGGAGCGCAAGAAACATGCAGCTGAGTGGAAGGCGCGCCGTGAGTTGGCCAAGCAGAAGAAGCGCCAGTCCCGCCGCTCGCTTCTTTCGTCTCGGAAGTTGCATATCACCGTGACCGAAGACCCCGAGGGAGATGCCAAGGATGGAGGGAAGAGTGCCAAGGAAGGCGAAGATAAAGACCTTGGCGACGGTCAGCTCGATTCGTTGTGGCAGCCCAAACGCGCTCATAAACTGACGCTTCGGGCGCTTTCAGAGGGCCACGAGCCCGGAGAAGAGCTAACTTCCGCCGATGTGGATGCTATCAAGCGGCGGTCGGCAACCCAACCGGTTCCTCGGAGACGACTCACGCCCATCCTCACGCGGCGGCCTGTATCTCGGCTTGATCCGTTATGGGTGGCCCATGAGAATGAGGAGATGGACCGCGCCCATGCGGAGTTGGAGGCCGAGCACCGCGAGTACGCCCGCCAGCAGAAGATGCGCAACCGGGAGTCCATGGTGTCCGTCGGTGATGACGCCGACGTGAACCGGGTTTCCAAGGACTTTGAATACGAAGCCGCCGAATTTGAGCTTCCGGAGCACCGTGCCGAGAACTACGACTTGAGCGCGGAGTACATGTCGGAGATCCGCAAGTCTCGGCTCCTTAACTCCCAGCTCAACATCAACCAAAACTTGAACCGGAACTCGGTGCAGAAAAGAAGCTCCATCGCCAACCGGAACTCACACCAGAACGGCAAGCGGGAATCGGTGGCCACCCGGGATTCCACCAACCGCAACCCGACCGTCCGCTACACGCCCAGAAACAAAGACGACCGCAAGGAAGAGCGAAAGACACTTATCGGAAGCGTCAACATCCCCACGGTTACGCGCCGCCTGAGCCAGTTCTCCGCTTCCAACAAGCGCCTCTCCATCTTGACCATCAAATCCACCAAGGAGTCCTATCGAGACTTGAACAGTTTCTTGGATACGCATAATGAAAATTTGGACGACGATGAGTTGAATGAGGAGGAACAACTCGCCGGCAGAATGCCTGCGTTGCGCACCAGTTTCGCCGACCGCTTGGACCGGGCGGGACAGGTCGCCGAGCCTGCAGATGAAGATGAAGAGATCGCTTCGGTGATGGACTTTGATGAACACTTGGCCAACAAGCGGACCCTGTACTATGCTGGTGCGGCCCCCCGGCGCCAGTCCAAGGTGGCTCTGGGATCGGCCCAGCCTGACCCGCTGTCCACCAAGGAAGAGTACACTTTTGCCGAGGAAGAGCGGGGTGGAACAACCAAAGAGGATGTTTTTGATAATATCAAGCTCCCCAGCCAACTGCGGGCCCGAGCTACACAACCACCGGCCACCACAATGCTTATTCCGGGCAAAACGAGAAAGTCTAAGCCGCCGGCTTCGGGTGTCGGGGCCGACAAGGGCCCCGATGAAAGGGACGCATCGAGAAATCAAGCCGACGCATCCAATAGGCGGGACCTTTCGGGCCACAAGCCGGACATTTCCAAAACCGGAACCGAGAAGCCATTGGCCGACTCCACCAACACCACCAAGAAGAACAAGTCCATTTTCCGCAAGTTATCGTGGGGAACTAAAAAACACACGGAGGAAGCGGAGTCGGAGCACGGGGCGGAGCCCGAGAAGCGCGGTGGTCTTTTCGCCCGGCTATTCTCCAACCCACCTCCTCAACCCGATGTTCATCGTTACTTGACCATCTTGCCCAAACAAGAAATGATGACTGCGTTGTATGCACTCCTCAACTCATGGGCACTGTTTGGACTCAAGAACCTCAAGAAAGATCTCGACGGTTACAACCTCACGGGTTCTGTTTCCAGCAAGAACTCGTTCAACTTGAAATCCTGCAAGTTCCGGATCAAGATCCTGCAGAGAGATCAGAACCAGAAGTCCGAGGTTATCTGTGCCCATGTCAAGGGCTCGGCCTCCACCTCCGCCACCTTGTTCAAGGAAATCAAGAAGGTTTTGGAGAAGGAATTGGTCATGGACCAGTGAGTCAGTCCTGGTCGGATGTAAATCTCTTAGACAGTCAGTGTCTGCAAGAAGTAGAATGCATGGTTAGAATAATACACTATAATGTTGAACTTCTGTACACAAGTAGCCTTAGGCCACAGGGCCCTCCTAATCCGGGGACCTTATTTCAGTATTCAAATCAGGGAAGGGAGCTCACAGTATCACGAATATTGGCATACACCTGAAGTGCTTTTCAGGTACTGACCCTAATGGGGTCTTAGGAGGTGACTCACTAATGAGTTAATATCAGAGTGATGATTGTATGATCCACAGTTATTTGATTTCCAGATAGTATGATTTCTTTATAAAAGAAGGGGTTGGACTCTTTATAAAAGGAGGGGTTGGACTATTTATAAAAGGAGGGGAGGAAGGGTCCTCTTATATTGGTGCCACAAATAGAGTATATGCACGATAGATGGTTTTATGAACCATAGTTAACGAGGACTGATGTTTAATAATTTACAGCCATTTAGAAAACGAATCCCAGCAGAATTCTGATGTAAGGGATCCGGGTGGGTGATGCCTGCATAATACGTGCATATGTTTCATGTACATACAGGAACCAAGAATCCAAGTATATATTAGATTGATTTCCCCCTTGGATTCGCCGGACTTCTCTATTATTTCAAGAGTATTCGTCTATTCCAGGTCAACAACTGCCATGATTAAAGTGTATGAAAGATGCTCCTTTTTAGACGGCTGGTTCAGTTCCGGCACTGAATTAACAGAATTGAAATCTACCCATTAGACTCATAAGATTCCAATGCTTTCATTGGTCATTTTAAGTCACCATGATTGGGGAATATTGAGCCCAAGATCTGAAGTGTAAGGCGGGAGTATGGTAATTATGGGTTGCGCACGACCATTCAACCAGACTGCCCGGCCATTCTTACATCTTACCACGCGACAAAAGCTAACTCTCAACTGCACTCCTCTTACTACTCATACGATCATGTATCAGAGAAGAGACTGCATTCTGTCCAAGTGTCGACACTACATGCAGTACACATACTTGAAATCATGAGACCAGTGAAGACACTGTATGCAGTACGCATACTTGAAACCATGATTCTAGTGATAACACTACATGCAGTACGCATACTTGAAATCATGAGACCAGTGAAGACACTGTATGCAGTACGCATACTTGAAACCATGATTCTAGTGGTGACACTGTATGCAGTACGCATACCAGAAAACAAGATACCAGTAAAGACACTACATGCAGTACACATACAACAAAAATAAGATACCAGTGGTGACACTGTATGCAGTACACATACCAGAAAACAAGATACCAGTAAAGACACTACATGCAGTACACATACAACAAAAATAAGATACCAGTGAAGACACTACGTACACTACTCATACCAGAAACGAAAATACCAGTGGTGATACCACATGCAGTAGACATACTTGAAATCATGATACTAGTGGTAACACTACATGCAGTACACATACAACAAAAGTAAAAGACCATGATTTTAGTAGTGACCTTAACATACAACATAAGTAAGACACCATGATACCATTCTTGACAATATATGCAATAAACCTACCAGAAACCATGATGCTAAAGGAGACGCTATATGCAGTACACATACCATATAAGTAAGACCCCATTCTACGACTCTCCACCATCGATATAATGAAGTCCACACTATACACACTACTCCAGTATTGATTATCCTTTAGAAGAGTCTATTTACCTCTACTAGTTTTACTCTCTAGATCATGTGACTGACTCCTATGAATGCTATATTTCACTCTTTTTCTACGCTACTCTTAGCAAAAAAATTGTACTTTTATCTCCACCACTTCCTCTCTCCTAACCTTTCTTATACCAATCAAATAACCTACTCACTATAATATTTTCTGTACTACCACGTACTCTTCACTCTATGCATTCTAGTGTACTCCTCTCTACTCTCTTTTGTTTCTATTTCTCTCCACTACCTTCTCTAAATCACTACCTTCTTTTACTACGATCTAAAGATTTTGCCGGTCCACATCTGAGTTGAACTTTAGTCTAGTACAAAATCTTACCGACCTGTTCTATACTATGCATTATCTATGACTACTCTCCACTCTTCTATAAAGTAGTACCATACTACAGTACTTGAGTTTCATAAACAGATAAAAGCCAAAATTCTCTATTATTATTGGGAAGAATCAGAACATCAGATTGATCGAGCTAGTCTTATATTTTATTTTAAAAGCTAAAGAGAATGACATCAAAAAGAATGGTCTACTTTTCAAACTATTTTCTCTACTCAATATCCCATATACATCTTAACATCTCTACATCTATTAGGTCTGCACCTTTATATCTCTACGCCTAAGTACATCTTTACCGAGGCTAATTCAGAACCACAGAGAAAGATTCAGATGGACACTCACAGTTGATTGACGAATTTCCAGGTCGGGCTCGAGTCCGGCTTGAATTTCAATCCATTTGCCGGGGCTTCTCCATACTACTCGCTCGTACTAAAAATTTACAACTGCTTAAAGAAACGATTATAGAACTATCATGAAACCAGCAGAAGGTTCAGTATTAGAATCCATAGTACTGAAAGTACTGTCTGGGGTTTTGACACGAGTGAAGAAAGAGTCACCCTTTTTGACCAAAAATGACCAGATGAGATCGGTCCCCGGGCCATACTGGTCTATATTCCAGGTAATCCGGGCATAATATAAGTATATAGTGACTAATCAGGTATAATTTACTTATGAACCACATTACTAACTAACAAAGACTTTTTAAGGGTACTAGTGGGATTTAAGGACAAGAAAACGTAATTTAGTTTACTCTAAGACAGTCAGATATCCTAATTAAGGCATCGGTATTGAATCACAGTGGATTGTGACTATATACAGGAATAATAAATCAATATCCAACTTGACCGATCTGGCCTCCAAAAGCGACTTTTCTATGACTTCATCAAATTTCTTTGAAGAATTGTCAACTATAAAACTAACTTTAATCCCAGAAATGTCCACTCTAAGTCATAATCAGAGAAGTCACCCTTGACACCCGTACACCCACAAATCATTACGTGCAGGAATTTGCACCCATTCAAAGTACATTTTCTGGATGTCCAGTCAAGGATACATGACAGGCCTAACCAAATCTTTATAGCATTCCCTAGTATATTTTGAACCAGAAAATTCCCTAAAGACCATCTCTTCATTTTTATAGGTATAGTTGTGCATATAGCACCGGCCCAAGTAGTTTGACATACCACAAACCACAAATCGACTCTCTGCGACTCCATCAACATTGCAGGTCACAACAAACTGTGCAGCCAGTCCCGATAGACACATTTCAGGTTCCCGTAATTATGCCAAAACCCATCATCGCATCTGCTAGACCATGTTCTTCCGAAAGTAGCTTTTCAGGTATGGGTTGTTTTCTCTCGCCGCATCTCGGGCCTACTAGTAAAGTAAATATGGTGCATTGAGTTTCATATATGGCATGTAAGATGTTGATTTTTTAGTAGGCATATCACATTTTGTTTGTGTTGCACACCTATCAGAAATTGAGTTTGTAGTCGGGACTGCCTTATATAAGTCGCGAGAATTCCCACTAATTTCAAACTTCATCTCACTTTACCAACTCTCAATTCCTCCGAATACAGACCTGACTAAAGCACACAGACTCTCATCTTCTCAGACTCTCAGACTATCAGTACTCAGACTCTCAGACCTCCTCCTCGAATCCAGACTTCCTTCCAACTCTTGATTCCTTTTGCAATGCAAGCTCCAACTTCCAACTCTCGGGTCTTCTTCGACCAGTTCTTCAACTTCCTGCCCACCAGGGACAATCCATCCTGCCCAAACCTGGATCCTCGAACATCTGGGGCATGGGCCTGGCCACTCACCAACTCCTTCCCTGATCCCAACCACTCCTGGGCAAGTCACTTGGGCTGGGGGACTTTACGACCCTCTCAAGCTGAGACCACTATGGCTTCGGAAGGCTCCTTAGCAATGAGCACTTTGTCAAGCGCCTTGAGTCTCACCCACCACTCGACTCTCCACTCGATGATGGTGGAAGCTCCAACTGCTGGCCCAGCTCACCAGCAGGAGCTGAAGCCCTCTCAAACAGGCTTTGTCTCGCAACTGAGAATGGACTTTCTCTTTGGAACCACTTCTCAGGCCGATGGGGAAGGCACGCACCATGCACTGCCTTGGGACCCTCCAAAGTCCCATCCCACCCTTTGGGATCCCTTTGAGAATGATGGACCTATTCCTAGACGGGCACGGTGCCACAATCCTTTCCCCGAATGGGAACCTCGCATCACGGAAATTCTGCGCTCGGACTACTGCAACACTGACAGCGACGCAGAAGAGGAAGACAGCAACTCGGACGACGAAGACAACAACTCGGACGACGAAGACAACAACTCGGACGACGAAGACAACAACTCGGACGACGAAGACAACAACTCTGACGACGAAGACAACAGCAACACTGAGGACTCCAACACTGAAGATCGCTTCGAAGAATTCTTAAGAGAAATCAGCAAAGCTCAGGACAATGGAACTCTCAAGACGAGCTCGTCAAAAAATCCCTGGGCACACCTGTTAATGACTAATGACCAACCACGGGAACTGACCAGCAACAATGCACACTTTCTCAATGGGGGCGAAAACGTCCCTGAAACGCACTGGGAGAGCAGCCCCGAGCACCACAGCTGGGAACTGCCTCAAAACAATTCGGACATTTGGCCCAACGCAGCTGGAACCACCAATGCTGCACTGGAAGAGAACGACGCAGATCTCTCTTGGTGCGCGCACTTTTTGCACCCATCGAGCTTGCAACCCGACAGCGACTCTCACCAAAGTCCTCTCTGGCAACAGGGCCCCAGACCCACTGAAGTCTTGGCAGACCTGAACCCTCCACTGGTGCCATTAGATCATCCTCAACCTCAAAGACCTGAACCAATCCAGCTCTTGAGCAACCCGGGCCTCGATGAGGACGAGAATGGCTTCCAACCTGCTCCCTGGACCTTCGACGAGTACCACTACACGCATCTTCCCCCTGGCCCCAAGATCTTCGCCGATGATGACGACTCTTGGGCTCAACCAACTCCAGGCCTTGGCATCTTCCAAACTAGCCAAACTTTCCAGGACTGGCCACCACGGCCAAACTTTGCTACTACAGCAACAAATCTATTCCAGACTTTCTCCAACCCAGTCCAGAATGGTGGCTCTGCAAGCCCAAATCTCGACAGCCTTGACATCTGGAACACGGCTGACAACTTAGGCCAAAGCTCTTCGAACAACGAAGACCACATGCCTGCCAAATTCAGAAAGGCTAAGGAACCAGTGCAGGCACCTTCTAAGAACGAAGACCACATGCCTGCCAAGTTCAGAATGGGCTCCGCTCCTCGGACCAGGACACTCCCAATCCAAAGAGGACTTTGGGAGAACACCACTGCAGCAGCAAGCAACCCGCTGCAACCAATGGGGGAAAGCTCCGCCTCTGAAACTTCAGATGAAGAGAAAAAATCCCCAAAAAAGACACCAGTGGCCCCAGTAACTGCTAGACCAGTTGCTGCAGCCACCCAATCGGGCCTGGCCCTCAACAGAATAGTGAGGGCCAGAAGAGCTCACAGAGCCAGAGCTAGACAAGGAACCAGCGCTCAAATGAGCAACTCAAGCAGCCTGGACCAAGAACAAGACAGCCTGGACCAAGCTACTGACCAGGAAGGGAAGCCTGAGTCGAACAAGCCCAAGAGACAGAGACAACCAAAGACTGCTCTCAACCACAATGGTGCTAAAGTACGCCACCAGGTGATTCAAATCCCTCGGCGCCAAAACTTTGCTAACAACAAAGCGAGCTGGTAGAAAAGAATGACACCTCTCGCTAATCTGGACCTACTGAGGACAGATACTTGCTAAGAAGTTGCTAAGAACTTGCTAAGAAATTGCTAATAATTTGCTAATAATTTGCTAATAAAAAAAAAAAAAAACTTAAAGTGTAGATAAAACAACTCAACTGCTAGGCCTTAAAAAATGGCTCGGATATCACCCGTATTTTCGTTCCTTTCATGTTAGGAAAATCCTTATGAGCACTAGAATTGAGTACTTAGTGCTTATGGATCCTACTAACGAGACTTAGCTGAAGCTCAAGTCTCGAACCATACCACTCACAAGGATGAGAAGGTATGAAGGTTAGTATTCAAGGAGACTTGAATACTGGGCGCCAAGCACCATGCATGATTATGCATGCGAGATGCTCGCGCTCGGGAGAATTCCAGATTGGAATCCTCTAGGCCAATATGAATCATTGCGATGTTTCATATCCCGGAAGGCCGGCTGTTTCAAGAAATCCCTCAAGGGTTACCCGAAACAGTGGAAAAGTATATAGAACTAGCAGGTTCGCCTGATAGATGAATCCTCAGGGATCCCTCTAAGGTTAATTACAGTATTCGAATATACAACTAATATAACTTTGTTTATAAGTCCTGTTTAGCTTGGAGCTTAATCGTTCCATACACTGGCACCCAGGTGTAGTGGTCGTTTACCAATCTTTGTAATTCAGGAGAAAGTGTTGACATCTTAGTTCTGTGTATTGTTGTGGTTGCTAAACTAATACCCAGAAGCTTTTCTTTTCACTAGGCTTATTCGCTATCCCAGAACATACGGAGCGGGATCTCCTTTTATATGTATGTTTTCCGTTTCTGGGCGTAACATGGTCACTCCTTCAAATCGTCCAAGAATAGATCGTACGGCATACATTTCTTAGCGGCCACATTCTTCAAACCTACTTTGGACCGATTCCTCATGGCAACCAATTCCGCGTTGTGATGGTTTCATTTCCGCCGTGCATACCCAAGACCTCCTTGGACCGATACCTCCTCGGATCAATTTCATGGAGCTCTTTCCTTTGAGCCCCTTCCTTGAAACCTCCTCAGACCGATACCTCCTTGGATCGATTCCGCGTAGCACTCTTATTGTTTCATCTGGAAACTGCATATTGACCCATGCGAGATGTCTCACACCTTGCCTGTTCAACAAGTCCTAGTGTCCTGCTTAAGTTCTAACATTCAAGTACCTCCCGGTGGCCTAGCTGGTTAAGGCGCAAGACTGTAATGGAATGGAATCTTGAGATCGGACGTTCGAATCGTCCCTGGGAGAGTTTTTTGCTGTTTATTCCGCTGCTTTTGGGTGCTGTAGTTGCCCTTTGATGTTTAGGGTATTGCACTTCAGGTGAGTGCTCTGCAACCGACTGCAGATAAAATAAATGGAACTGCAGATAAAACAACAATCTTGCACATAAGACACCCGCGCATATACTCTGGAACAACCCTAAAACCGTAGATCATTTTATTGATTACTCTCTGACCCATAGACAGCCATAAATAAATTAGAGTAGTAATTTATGGATTGGGCACTGCCCCATAGGTTATGCTGGGTCCCTTGGATCATATCCATCATCGTCCCATATCAACTGTAAGTCGCACCAACATACATGAGGATTCCTAATTGGGATAAGGGATGTAACCGTTATGTTTCAAGTTTTACATGTGTTTCAGGTAGATGCAGGGATGCATATTTCCAGTGTATATAAAGCGAGGCTCCTCCTCTATTTTCAGAGTACTCTAATATTCAGCATGCTATTCTAGTCCAATACCATCTTTATCAAGAACATAGGGAATACTTTGATATAGAATGACAGCCCGGTGTCCCGATTTTACACAAGACGAAGTATCGGTGGCGACTATATGCAGAATGGACAAGAAGCCCCATTTCCTTCCCCCCTCCCCTCTTCCCTCCTTCCCAATTCCCCTTAGGACCATCTATCAAAATGACATAGCACTGACCTGCAGGATCTAAAATGTCCATAGTGGTATGATGCTTTTAAAGTGGGCGCAATTTCTTGAAGCCTCCGAAATATTATTACATACATCTATAGTATACTAGCCTTTGTCTGCTGGTATACCACCAATCAACCGACTCGCAATTTCCATTAGAGTCTAGATCCACTTTGGGTGCGCACTACCCATAGTACAACAGCCTACTCTATCGCAGGACGAAATAAAGAGTGAGCTACTCATAAGCTTAAAGAGTTTACTCTGGCCAAACGGTAATTGAGCGTGTACTTAGGCTATGCTAGAAAGTGTGCTCAATTCCAATTACTTGACGATTCTATGGCTGGTGCGAAAGGGTAGAACCTGGTACTAATCTTCAACAAAAAAAAAAGGAAATAACAAAAGGGCTTTTGTTTCCTTAATCACCTTGCTGTCTTCCCTAACTAATGTTATATGCAGTCATGTTGTTTAAGCTTATTTTAAGCCACTTCTTCTGCTTATCTGCTACCCCAACTCCTAATAGCTACTCCCTAGGTGTCAGTACTATTCATTTCAGTACAGTGGATAATTGTACCTAGAGAGAGCAGTTCAATAAAACGTGTCTGGGAAAATTAACATAGGTTACTTGTTTTGGACTTGGCCTTGTAAAATCACAGCATAAGCCGAACTCAAGTGGCCTCATCTCCCAGTGTCCTACATACATAGTCTTCATTGGTATACCAGTTATCACTCTCTACAACTCATTGGATACACTCTTTTCCCTATCACTCAGATTTTGAATGAAGTGTGCTCCTATCGAGAATCGCAACCTGTACAAATATGGTGTACGCACTACTCTGAATTTGGTAAGCGCACTATACATACTAAAAAATACTTCAAAGGTATTTATAGATACTCCACCCCCAAAATCATTCAGATCGTTTTAATTGCCACTAAAATTAACTCAGTCTTTATTTAAATATACTGTAGAAAAACCAAAGTACAGCATCACGTGACGAACACGTGACTCGCATCACCAAATCCACTCCAATCACTTCCCATGGCTACGAAAAGTGTTTCGTATACAGGTCTTAAATTACAGCTATAAACAGTTATAGACAGAACAGCACGTGTCCACCACATATAGTAGCCTGGACTCCATCTTTTCTCTCTTCACGTGACACTTTTTGCATATCATGTTTCTACCTGCACAGTGTCCGCCGCAGCCAACGCCTTGAGCCGCTTCTTCAAGAGTTTCTGTGGGTTGATGGCAAAAAACGACTTTTCGTCAATCATTGTGCTTTCCTCACGTGATGTCTCCACTTCCTCACCTGCCACGGCTATACACCGCCGTACAGACCGAACCAACTGCTCGTATACACTGCGCCCTCCGGCCACACCCGTGCCTTCCTTGGTTCCATTTATGTCACATCCGTACTTAATCTTCAAGTAGCGCTCCGTGACCTTCCGGTTCGTCTCGTATAGTGCCGCTATGGCGATCTGCGGCGGCGTGAAGAGGAACGGCACGTCCAGGAGGAGTGCATATTCGTTGAGCCACCTTTTTCCGGTATCGTAGAGCTTCCCGAGGGTGTCGATATTCACGTCGTACATGACCGGCTCCGGCCAGAGAAGCACCTCCTGCATATCGAGGAAGAACCCGTATAGAGGACGGAATGGGTGGTGCACCAAAAGGGTAAACTTAAGCGCCTGCAAAACCACAAACTCTAGGTCCAAAATATCCTCAGGTTTGGTTTTAGGTAACCGGGCTGCAAACGCTTCGATCGACACGAAAAAGTTCTCCGACTTGGCTGACAAGAACACGACTGCATATAGCACGTTCTTCGGGCGGTACTCCATTACCGAATGAACCAAGTAGAATCGCCGGAGAAATTGCACCGCTGTGGCTTTAACTTGTGTTGGCATATTGAAATGAGCACAGATTTGCACCGCTTGCTGCCCGAAAAATCGTACAAACTTCTGCTCCTCTTCGTAGGTTATGAGCTCCGGTTCCTGGGGCGGGCTAGAATTCCCTAAAACGGCATATTTTTCTGGACTTTCGGCTACCATCGCCTTGAGCGTCTCTTGGAACCGCTGATGTGCCTTTTCAGCACCTTTAGCATTGGTTTTCCGTTTTCGGCTTTCGAGCTCGGCACTACTAAATGACCACACTTCGTATTGACTGGATCGGCGGTAAAGATCGTCGGCCGAAATGTTCTTCGGCTTCTTCGGCGCCGACTCTTCAGCCTCGTCGGGAATTTTATCCAGTATAGCTTGTTCAGCGTTGGTTTCGGTTTCAGTGGGGTGAGAAACGGGTGTATTAGAGTGTGTTTCAGAACTGTTTGAGGGTTGTTTCACATTTGTTCCATCTTTATGGAGGTCCTGCAGGGGCTGGGCCACTGGGACGGTAGCATCGCCTGAGAGTGTGGCATGATCCATTGTGGCTTGCAGTAGTCTCAGTTTCAACTGATAGTCAAGCCAAAGACCCGTACACCACATTTGAAAAACCCTAACACCATCATCAAAAGATTCTAACACCACTCAGACACCCGTACACCATAGTCTTGAAAAGGTCTGTGCACCAAGAACACAAACACGGACCAAAGGAAGTACAAACACACATCGACAGCGTCATCAGCACTACGTGATACATACGCATGCTACCAACCTGTACAAAGCTTGACGAAATGTAAAATTAATACAAAGACTTTACTTGAATTCCCGTTCCAGGCGTTTCTACATACAGACACGTGACCGCCATCACATGATTCCCCACACATCCTCACATCCATGGCAGAACTTGGAGCATGCCACCGACGCCGACAATGGGTAATCAGACAAGCCGATTTTATCGTCCACATATTCATCAGCAAAAGTATCCTGACCACGGGCCATGGCTCCCACGAAAACACAAATACTCTCATCGTCATCCAACTCAGCGACGTAGTCCTGCACCCGGCGGATCTTGGCATCGAATGACAACGTCACCTTACGGCATTTCGTGGGCAAGTGGTCCAGGATCGGGTTCTTGATCACCTTCAACAATTTCTCCTCTGAGTTGACCGACCGGATCGACAACTTATGCAATAGTTGCACCATTAAGCCAGAAAAACGTTTAAATGTCCTTGGAATTCTCACACTAGGATTGACCTCAATCAAAACACCTCTCGCCGTATGTATGAAAACCTGCAATTTGCCTGCCTTATTGATTGGCGAGTCCAAAAGCGTTAAGAGGCATTGGTGTGTGATATCGGGCCGGGCCTCGGCAATATCGCGGCCCATCTTCCGCAACAAACCCTGATGATCGTCACAGTTCAAGAGGGCGTATTTATCACCGCCGCCACCGCCACCGCCGACCTTGTGTGTCTCCAAACATGCCTGTGAAAGTACCACGATCATGCGTTGAGTGTTCTTGTCTCGCGAGGTAAGAACCTGGGGGCGCGTGGGCACGAACGATGCAGGGGGGGCCGATGAGGCCACAGGAGCAGAAGCTCCTTTACCATCCGCCTTCAGAAGGGCCTCTGTCTGCTCAGATTTTATCTTGTCATCAGACATGTTAGTTGTGACGGGATGAGTAAAATTCTCATATACTTCAAGTCGCGATGCGCACGTGAGTGGTCACGTGAGACAACATCTTAGTGACTTCATCTCCACAATACCTTCATAAATCAAGCTTCCATATTAAAACCTTATTTTGGCATAGCGAGTTTCTAAAATGAATGAGAATCCTTCCAAAATTAGTTTCGCCATAGTAATAAGTCCATTCTCAGTATTCCACAGTAAATTGCTCATATTAAGTCATAGTATTCAACATTTTCACATATTATCATATCTTCTTCCGAAAAACAAGAATCATTCTTCCAAAGTAGTCAATTCTTTAGAAATTTCCGCTCCTGCATAAACCAAATTCCATTCATCAAGCTCAAAAGATTCCGTAATAGGATTTCTTCGAGTAACTTTTCCCACATATCAATATCTTTCATAATCAATACTTTCCACGAATACAAATAACCATTTTTCACCATTCATGTTATCAGATCTCCCAAAAAGTATGATTTCCATTTCTTGATATCAACCTTTTTCATAATCAAAGCCCCCACTTTCTATATTGATATCTAAAGTGACTCTCCTTGCAATGATCTCATCACTATAATCAGTAATCAAACATCACACATTTTTAGAGATGAATCTGTTCGTAATGTTTTCTAGCTGGTCGTACCTCTAGTCCATCGGACCTTGGTATTGGCTTCCAGGCGTTCAAGTCAGTTTAGTTAGTCCTTCGGTCAAAATCCCGCTTTTGGATGTACAAAAGTCAAAAATGTAGATGACACACCAATGAATTGGTAGAAAAATAAAAGGAAATTTTCTGAGGGGGGGGGGGGAATGGGCCCTATTTATGTTCTTCGCGAAGAAGCCCCTCAATTCCCCCCGATTTGCAGCCACCCCCGCATCGCAACATATAAAGCCACCTCGCCCACTTCCCATTTTTGAGGCCAGCTTTTTCTAATAATTCTCATTCTTTTATTGAACATCCACTACTTCTTATTTTGCTCATTGTTTTCTCTCTGATTTTTTCTCAATCTCCCATTATTGTCTCATTATGTCTCTTATTATTTGGACAGCTACATACAGTGCCACTTGCTAAGGTGTGTTTCTTAGTGAGAGAAAAATTTACTGGAACAAGGCCAAATGTGATTTCATTAGAACTCCTAGTCTGTGAGTCCGAGAATTTCCTTATTGAATATTGACTACTGATTATACTGAATCCATCAGAATGACACTGAGTAAATACTGAGGATTGACACTATTGATGGATCTTTGTATTTATGGCTACAAATTTTTTAATCAAAAGAGTTTATTGTGTTATAAAGTTGAAATCAGAAAGTTATATCCACTTGGTGACTTTTAGTCTAGTCTTTCTTGTTTCCTGTTGATTAACTCACAACTCCGAGAACTTAGAAGGAACTTGGCTGTCGGAATCAAAGGAAATGGATAGATGAATTCATCCAAAGTGACAAAGATTCCATAGACCCCCGAAATAAAATTCTGGTGGTGCTGGCTGTCTGCATAGAAACCAGTATCCCACGTGACTGTCACGTGCCAACAGTCATGACCGCGTCTCCCACTCTACTTACCTAACCATGTCTGATTCCGACTCTGGTTTCGATGACGATGACGATGAATTACTTCTTGGCCTTCTACGTGCTACTCTGACAAAAACGCAAGATACTTATACCCCTGGTCCTTTTCTAGATCCAGAAAAGACTCATCTGCATACAGGAAATGCAAGTTTACCATCAAACCCAGCAAACTCCTTGAACTCCTCAACTAATGATTCTGCCTTGCTCCGGGCTCAAGGAGAAATATCCATTCTCCGGGCTCAGCTTGAGGCAGCCCAACATGCTAGAAATGAAGAGATACAGAAAATAAACAGCAAAATGGATGCGGTCCAGAACTCGTCACGAGAACACATTTCCGCTTTGAAGCAGTCGGTGGATAAGCTTGAGGACGAGAAGAAGTTCTTGGCCAATGAAATCAGGTCTTTTTCCGGAACAAAAAGACGCAAGTACTCCAATGCATCTGCTGTTTCCCAGATTCCTGCATCTGCAGAGATGGGGACCCAAAGTACCCCCAGATTTGCAACTACATCCAAAACAATGGGGAATAAAACTACTGTAGATACTGGGAAGTCTCTATCGATGTTGGGCCCATCCAAACTCCAGGTCACTGACGATTGGTCCCAGCTCTGCCTGCATATATGGAACTACACCATCAACGGTGGAAGTGCATCCAGCTTGAATTTCCTTTCTCGGATATGCTTGGAAAAACCGCTTTTCCTTCCTTCAGGAGGCTATGAAATTGAACCCAAGACTCCGCTTCTGCAGGCGATCTGGACGGTGTTATTGGGGTTAAAACAGATGCGGCTCGACGTGATCATAGCACGGTTCTGTCACGTGATCTTCGAGTTTGTCACGGGCCTCATGGAGACCGGCTACTACGCCGGAGTACCATTTCTAGTGTCATTGGTATATGGGAGCATCAACTTTAAGACCTCGGCCGTGACCAAAGATTTGGCAGTGGAGATTGTCCTGCAGGTGTCCACATACATGCGCCAGTTTCTTCACGTGTTGCAGGGAGAACAAGAGTTTGGCGATACCAATCTCCCAGAACAGACCCGGCTTCTCCAACATGCTACATTGCTCTTTTGCTTTGACTTGTTGGAGAACACGGTTGTTATATGCACACAGTTTGGCCGGTCGTTCATAGCGGAGATGTGGGCTCAAAACCGGCTCCAGCTCGAGTTGATGAAGCAGATTCTCCCCGAAAACACTGAGAGGTTTGTTTCTGCAGCGCAGATCAACTTGGTGTACAATTTCATCGAGGTTCTCTCAGCATCGATGTCAGAAGGGGAACTATATGGAGGATTTTGCAACCAGCCCAATTCGGACCGACTGATTATCAAGTCGCTCATCAAGGTGCTTCTCATTGATATCCCGGCCAAAGCTGATTTTTCCTTTTATGGTTTGAACCGCATGATTGGCAATAACCATGACTTCTCGCTCCTTGAGCAGGCAATACCCAAAGCACGGCCGGAAAATTTTGGGCCTGGGCTCGTGATGTTGCCGTTCCCCATCCGGCGACCCGAAGTCTCGGACAAAGATAAGGTTCACATGCTTTTGGCCCATGAAACGCATCTCCTCACGCTACGCTTGCACATAGTCAAACTCCTCGAGTGTGTGGTTGTTTCAGGAGGCATGGACTTGTTGAATCTGAAGGAGAACATCAAGTCTTTAGTGCGTATCATTGGGTTCGAGCAAAACTTGGTGATTCATCAGCCTCGCGACCCAAAGGTTTACATGAGAGTGGAGATCATCGGGGGCTTGATCCGGATCCTCTACTACATCATTGAGGAGCACAAGAACCTCAACGACTTGATCTTCCCCGAAACGCTCTACGAGGTGTTTGTGATTTTGATGCGCATTGCCTTTTCGTGTGACCTGCTTCTGGTGGAGGCACATGGGCTCCTATCGGAGATTCGGAAAAGAGGGATCACGGAAATCGGTGTATTCAACCGGGAATGTGAGATGCGCAGCAGGGACGTGGCGCACTTTAATCTCCACGATGCCCGGCCCAATAAGTTTTCGGAGTTGGCCAATATAGAGGGTGATTTCGCCAACGGGCTTGAGTTTCCCTATGACGGAGAAACCGTGGAGATCTCACGTGAGATCTTGGCCGTGTGTGTGAACCACGACGAAGCAGACAATCTTTACTATAACATGACCAGGAGTCAGTGAAAAATGATGATTGGTGAATGAGCATAGAATGGAATGAGATTTGAACGATCATTGAATTGAGTACACTTTGCTTATAGAGATGTGATCCAAAGACCCAAAGACCCAAAGACCGAAAGATCCAAGATCTCATAGGACTAGATTGGAGGAAATTGAAGTATTTATTGTCAGGAGGTGGTTGGTACATGGCAAAATATTATAGAGGAAGACAGGGCTCAAACCCTTTCTTTGTTAGACCATTCTCAAGTTGAGGAGTTCGGAATTACCAAAGAAATCCGCAAACTATGTACTTGATCGTGCTGAAGTATCACAGTACTAGAATATCTCATAGTAATGTCTCCTAGCACTATAATACCTCGTAGTAGTCTCACAGTACTATAGTACCTCATAGTACATTGGTCGACAGAAACCTCAGTCTACAACAATTCAAATGATGATGTATTAGTTACACAGATTAGGCGGAGTCAGCCTCGGACTTGAAGCCGTTGTGGAATCTTCTGGTCACGTGCTTCAAGTAAGCCATTCTACCGGTACCGGTGGTTCTTCTTCTCTTAGCCTTCAAAGCCCAGTTGTGGGATCTCATCTTAGCAGCAGGGTAGCCACAAGAAGCACACGTCTTCTTTTGAGCGTGGAACGAACGCTTTCCACATCTCTTACATAAAACATGAGACTTGTTGTGTCTCTTTCCCATAGATGGTGTACCCTCTAGACGTTAGTATCAAGAACAAATTTATATTCATATTCCAAGAATGTTCCAATAGAAAAGAGTGAAGACTTGTCATTGTATTTGAATATCTTCATCTCCATTTAATGTGTCCAACAATGAAATAGTGTACCCTAAGGGGTCATTACCGCTTTCCATTGTTTCATAATTGCTTCATAATCAAATGATGAAGGAGACGTTCAGAAGGAGTAGAATAGAATGCTTGGCTATGATGATGGTTTGGCCATAATATTGATTTGGTTTTACATACTACCCATGTTTGCTGATTTTTGTTTGTAAAGTGAAGTGGATGAAAATTTGAAAGAGCCTTGATGGAGTGTGCGGGCGTGGGAAAATTTTGTGTTGCATGCACTCCCGCGCGTCACGTGTATATCTAGGGCTAAAGCCCTCGCACTCTCACTTCACCGTCACTGCCCTCACCCGTCACTGGCCCATACTGTCACTCTCCTCCACCCTACCTCCACTCCACATCCGTGACGTCATTTCTGAAAGGAATTTAATGAAATGCTTGTATTTTCTTGAATGATGCTAGTGATGGGTTTTGTGCAGGCCGGAATTTTACTAGATTATTGTGACTGTAGTTTAATGAGTAGTGGTACAGTATGCAGGACAAACCATAAATCAATCAATCGTCCACAAAGAATTATACACGCTATAGATGCCTAAACTAGGCGAGAATGTATATATGACTGTTTCAAGACTGTAGACGGCCCATTTTTTTGGAGTCCAAAGCGGTGAGTTATACTACCATGTGGTGCTGTGTAGTACTATATATTTATGTGCAGTACTATACACTCTGTCGCCTGAAAATCTGTTGCTTGAAAATAAATATGAAAACCGACAGTCTATTTGGTTCTATAATTGCAGAGCTGACATTAAAAATCCACTTAAAGCAATTTAAAATGTTGTGGTTGTGGAGCGGTGTATTGTAGAAGAGAATACCTAGGCACTGTGCAGTACCAGAGTCCATGAAGTATCAAAACTGAACTTGATATTTTTAACGGGTAGAAAATTTATTTACAAGAATGAATTGAAGTGTCAAAATTCTCCAGTGACAACCAGAGAAATCCGAGGGTCGGGCCGGATTCGGCAAATCGGGGCTCTACAGTTCAGACCCAAGTCACTGGGTCAATTCTTCTGCCACTCAAGGCTTCATCAGCAACTTCCTTATTCAGTAAATCCAAAATATTATATATTCTCCCCCTTTTTTTTATTGAAGAAAAACTCTTACTTCATCTCGTGGTACTGCATATAAACCCAGCTCAATATATGCACATTCTCCCATTCACTATCCAATACCCTGAAGTTTCCGGCATGTAAGATCTGGATTTAGATTTTTGTACTAATCCTTTTTAATGTTTCATTTTTTTTTAAAAAAAAAAACTAACTCCCTAAGTCTCTATATCAGTACACCCCTAGTCATTCATATGAAAATAGGTATTACTCCCAAATCTAAAAAAATGAAATGGTGGTGATGAATTATCTTTTCGAATATTGACTCGTACTGCACATAATTATAGTAGTAGATGGTGGCATAAAGGAGAAGTGCTGTGCAAAGTTAGGTCCATTAGAATGTCCTGCATACTGCGCTCTCATGACTTTATAGTATAGTCCCATACTCTGAGCCAAACTTTTCAATTACTTGAAAAAGGGTGACGTCATGAAGATTTCCGGATTCGGTAATAAAATTTGTGTCATGAAAATTTAATAAAAAAAGTGTCAAGTTTCAGTTCACCATGTGACGTATAATTTTCAAAGGGTGCAAAAATAAGACAAAATAAGGTTCAAAAAAACAAGGTAAAGCACCAAAAATCTAAAACACCAAAAAAAAAGATTAAAACGTTCTAAAAATATTTGAATAGCGTCGAAGCAATTCCAAGGCAAAAATCAGGAAATTTAAAACATATTTTTGGAAAGATTTACGTTTATGGAAACGTTATGGTAAAAATGAGGAGCGCACGACCCACAAGGATTAAAGTGTGAAGAGTTTAAAAATGGCTACTCAAGAGCTCTAAACCTCCAAAATTACATTCCATTATTCAAATTTAGTGTCCTATTTTGAAGTGAATTATGTACTTGAAAAGCTACATCTACCGTGCCCTAAATTACACTGGTGTACCGTAAATTACACTAACTGCAATACACTCCACTGGAGCAATTAATGAAGACACAAAATTAAACAAAAAAAAAAAAGATAGGGAAAGAAAAGAAGAAAATAGAGAAGAAAAAGTAACCTAAAAAACAAACAGGGAAACGAAAAGATGGTGGATTCATTGGAGGTATAAGCTTATATGCAATGCCATATAGAGAACAGAAACCAAGCCCTTTTAAAGCTGCAAATCTGGTACTAATATTTCTAATTTCTAATCAATATACCTTAATATTACTAATTAATATGTCATGGACAATATGGCCTTTGTAATTGGCACAGAAAGTCTAAGGTCCAGTTAGTCACGTGATGCACAATGCATACACAGTATCACGCCCGATGTTAGTATTGTATACTATTTGGCTGGCTTTAATGCAATGATTTAGTGACTCTTTGGGAATCTAATATTATAATAGCAGGAATCTGGATGTTTTGAGATTATTTTGATATGCTGTGATTTGAAGTCACGTGACTTGGTGTTCATACGGACCAGTTCAACAAGAACAAAGTCATGTGATCAATTAATAAGTCCTAATGGTTTCGATCCCCAACTATTTGATTTGATACTATGACGTTTGGCTACTTTGCACTGACCAATTTTCACCACTGCATCTACTGTGGTATTTGCCTGGCACGACCCCGATAAGACCGACATTTTAAGAGGGATTTTCACTTTTTCGTTGTGGAAAGCAATGGAAATTACAAGTCGACCATGTAAATCTTGTTATGAACTTGTCATGATTAAATCCTTTTATTACTTTCGCTTGATTTTTTTGTGTGGATACTTTGATTGCCCAAATAGGTTTACCGTGAAGAAAGAAGATTAAAAAACAGACTAACAGTAAAGAAAAGCGTAAGTAATACACTAGTCGGTAGGTTTGACTGTCATTTAAATGCATTCAGGTTTTCACGGGGCAGCTAACTCCAGGCTTCCGGTGTCTTAGGGCTTCAACATCTTGGCCACAATCTTGAGCATTGGAGAAACGAAGCCGAAACCACACAAAGAGGCAAGTTCGGCAATAAGCAAAAGCAGGCCTTGGGTGAGTTGCAAGAGAATAGGAATCAAGTCCGTCACTTCACGCCGTTGGTTCATGACACTCCGCTTTTTGTGGCTGACAACCTGGATCTCTTCGTCACCAACCATCTCCTCCAAGGGAACACCTTCAACCTCTGCAATTTCTTCCACCTTGGTGAGCATAAGAGTGGTATACTCCTTGATGAGCGACACAACCTCCTCGGGATTTTCAGTTGCCTTCTCCGCACTTTGTTGTCCTCCTCCCATCAAGGATGAGCCGATTTGTCCCCAGAGATCAGTCATAGAGGGCATCCCGTCTTCGTCATCTTCTCCGCCTGGAATTTCTCCCTCACCAGGTGCTCCTGAATTTCCAGGTGCTCCAAATCCACCACGTCCACCACGTCCACCACGTCCACCACGTCCACCACGTCCACCCTTAGCTCCATGTGGTCCTCCCATGGTATCATTACTAAATTGACCTCCTCTTTTTGGACCACCCTTTGGATGTTCACCCTCTGGTCCTTTACCCATGGCTGGTGCCTCTCCTTCTTTACCTGCACCTGGAGCACCTTCTCCCATAGGTGGAGCACCTGCACCTGGGGCGGGAATTCCAGCTTTGTCAGCACCTGCACCAGGAGGAGCACCTGCACCAGGAGGGGCACCTCCACCGGCTTGGAGCATATCGGCGCCCGCATCGAGGATTGCCTCTCCGGCCTTCATCATGTTCGACGCATCTCCGCCGTCTCCGCCGTCTTCACGACTGTTGTATCTGTGAAGATGGCTAGCAAAAGTGTTCAGCACAAGCAAAAGGGAAAAAAGATGTTTGAATTGCATTTTGTGTTCTTCGATGGCGTGAAAATTGGCCCTAGGCTGCCTTTTAAAGTCTTCATACCCAGAGTCATCTTGGCATGTTTGCTGTCGATCTGCCATTGCAAGGTAAGTAGAGTTAGTTAAATGAACTATTGTGAGGGTAGTCCAGTTAACCATTAAGGGGTGTTGGTGGCTGATCCCGAATCTGCGGTGGGGTGAGTTGGACAAAGTGCCGATCAACAACAACAAAGGAAGATGCTTGCTAAGAAGGAAGGGAAGGAGTAATTGGACAATCGGATCCACGCTCACTATTTTCAGGGTCCTCTTCCATAATCACATGGTAACATGATCCTCAGATAATAGCCAAGGATATCAGGCAACAAAATAACAGGACACCAGGATAAAGTATATTAGAAAAGTAGAAGCTTAGGTCCAGGATCTTCAAGGTATTAGGTCATCAAGAGAATAGCATCACAAGATAAAGGATAATAGGAGCTCTGCACTAGGGTATCAGGATCTTCAGGATAGCAGTATTTTCAGAATTTCCAGAATTTCCAGTGATAGCAGTAATTCAAGGATCTTCATGATCTTCACTAGACAAACTCACTGGATGATTTTGACTGAGTTGTCACTGGGTCTTCATTGGACCTTCCCCAAATGAGAGTTGGAAGGCCCTTCGGATCTTCACTGGTGAATTTGAGAAATTGACATTGCTCTTTTAATCACATTAGAAGTCTTGAACCCCATCCCTTGCTTCAAACCTTGCAATTGCTCCACTTGCTTTTCTGATTGGATATGCACGGACTGCACACAGCACCCCATGTTCAACCCCAACTTCCATCTTCTCCACCCCATCCTTAACCTTCACAGTCTTCAACAGCAAATTCTTTGCTAGCCAATTTCATTGACCAGTATTTAGAATTGACCAATTTCACCTAAAACAATCCTTTTCTGTTCATTTTGAATCACATGTTCCTCCTCACATTTCCTCCAGTCACGTGTTTTAAACAGCCAGCCAAAAGCCAATACCCAATATTGAGCCCAAGCCTATTGGACAGAAGCTAATAATCAGCATAGCTTAATATAGACTCGCTGTCTGAACATTGACTTGAAGAGGTTATCCAATATTTCGGATATCAATTTCTGGAATCCCGTTTCCAGCTAGACCTCTTATCTCTTAATAAGACACTAACTTGGAAACTTGGAAACTTGGAAACTTGGAAACTTGGAAACTTGGAAACTTGGAAACTTGGAGACTTGGAGACTTGGAGACTTGGAGACTTGGAGACTTGGAGACTTGGAGACTTGGCTGTTGAAGGTTGATGCTTAGTATGGATAGACGTGCCTCACACAAAAAGCGACTAGTTTGAAACCAGATTTAACTTTTCGCGGCGCGTTTCGCGTTGTTTGTTTGGACTCTTCCAAAGGCGCGTTTCGCGTGTCTCTGCATCACATCTGCTCCACAGAATATCCTCATCCACTTCTCTTGATATTTCAGCAACTCCTTTAAAAGTGTCTTCAAAGCAAAGAAACTTTCATAAAGAAGTCTCTAAAGCAAAAATCACCAGCTGCCCAAATGTCTGAGCCCCAGTTTCCGCCTTCGTCGCCACTTCTTGCTGCGCCAGAGTATAACGACCCGTTTGCATCTCCTCTCCGCAACAAAAACAAAGCTTTCCTGAAATCCTTCGTCCTCGAAGATTCTCGGGGTAGGGAAAATTATCCCACGCCAAATCCTTCCTCGACCCTAGGTCGTTCTTCCTCGCCCCAAAGACACGAAGACGATTTGGAAAATGCACAGCATGAAACACAAGTCTCTGTCCAGGACAATTCACAAGTTGAGGTCTCAAAAAGCACCCACAAAATTAATTCCGATGGAGTGTCTATCAATAAAGACTTCAATATCATCAATCCACATTCGCTGGTGTTGCGTGTGCCTTTGGTCAAGTCTCCATTGACTATTGGCCGTAGCTCTCGGTCCTGTGACATTCACATCAACAGAAAAGGAAAAGTGAACAAGAGCGTCTCCCGAATCCACCTCAAAATCACCCATTCCCAAGATTCCATGGCCTTGTCGTGTATTGGTTATAACGGATTTGGAATCATTATTCCTCGGATGTGTCACGTGAACAAAGACCCCGAGAGCTCCGACTCTTGTCCCATTTATCTGCTTCAGGAAACAGGAAAGCCTCTTGTGGCCAACAATGTGTCCAAAACCATCCACTTAGACTACCAGCACACGGAATTCTATGTGTCACGGGGAGAAACCGTCAAAATGCCCAGGTTTCCCAACGTCTTGGTGCAGATCGGGTCCTCGGTCATATTGGTTAACCCAGATGATTGTGATGAAGAATTGACCGATGATGAAACCTCTAAGGACAAGATAACTCAAGTTGAGAATAAAGAAAGTGAAGAACAAAAAAGTGAACTTGAGACTCCCTTGACCATGACTTCTTCCACGCCAAAAGCTCCTCTGAAGTTTCGCCCAACCATGGATAAACCATCTATTTTTGAAAGCACACCATCTAAAGGTTCCAGAAAGCCTTTGGGCGAAAAGTCATCCAACTTGCCCGAAAAACAGGGGAAAAAGAAGATCCAAAAAGAGCGTATGGAGAAAGAGGGTTCGGTGGAGGTCCAACCTGCTCCTTCCGTTACCATTGAAAGAAGAGCCCGCAGCGAAGAACCACCACTCAAGAAAGCCAAAAAAGAAAAGGCCATCCACGATGCCAATGGTAAGTTGATCATCGACCACGAGAGCATCAGAGGGCTCCAGAACAAGCTCGAAATCGAGAACATCCTCATCAACCACCTCGCCTTTTCCCGGCTTTCTTCCACCCCGGCTTCGGTCTTAAATACCATTCTGGTGGTTGTCACGGAAATCTCGCTTCCACAACTCAGAGCCATTCTCTACAACATCCCATGCATTGGCGTCATATATAGACTGGGAAAAGATGCCGCTGGGAAACCATTGGAGGAGGAGTACTACTACATGCCAGAACACGACCAGGACCCGGAGAGAAACCAGCTTGTATCGCTGATCAAGGGCCATGGCGGTTTGCGGGCATGCAGGAGAACCCACAAGCAGTACTATTGGAAAAAGCCTGCTCCCATCAAGAAGTGATTCTTGAACCTTTGCATTATTCAGATCACTGTACCAACTAGACCAATAAATTGTATTGTATTTCCGTTCCTTCATCCTCTTCATCCTCTTCGTCTCCTTACCTTTCATACATTTTCATGAGTTTCAGGCATTCGGGTATTCCAAGTTCTCCTCTTCAGATATGTCTCAGGCTCTATCTTTTATCTTTAAGCCTTTGCTTTCCTCTTCTTGTGAGTTTTGGGGTTGGGCTCTAATTTCACAACGGTGGTTTCGAGCAGTCTCTTACTCACCTTGATCTCCCCATCCAAAGAAACCTCGTGCACATCATGCTCATGCTTCACCACCACTCCGTCAACCTGATTCACCCCATTGTCGAGATCCGAGAGATCCGCTGCAAACATAACCAGCTGGGCCCACCCTGCATACTGTCCAAACAAGTCCTGGAGGTGTTTCCTGACCTGGTGGTATGCCTTGGGCGTTTTGGGTCCTTTGAACTTGTAGTCGCGTGTAGCAATCTGCATCACATGTGTATCCACAGGCACCACATCGTGCTTATCCAAAGCCATGAGGCATATGCAGTCAGCAACCTTGGGCCCCACTCCTTTAAGCTGGAGAAGGTACTCGTGAGTTTCATCGTAGCTCATTGTGCGGAGCTTACGCAACGTTTCAAGCGTAATTCCTGGCACTTCCTCGTCCACGAACATCGCCGCAGTCTGCTGAATGTATTTGGCCCTGTATCCAAACCCAAGGTCCCGGAGTTTTGCCTCAACTTCAAAAGCCGCAAGCTTCTGGGGCTGTGGAAAGGAAAAGTGCTTGGTTCCCTCAAATTCTCCAATGTAGTCACCGAATTCCGTGCACAAGGTATCGCACATCTTGGAGATGCGCTTCACGTTATTATTTGAAGAGCATATAAACAGCACCACCGTTTCCCATGGGTCTTGGCGCAACATTCTGATACCAGGGAATTGGGTGAAAGATGTGACTTTTCCACTAGGACTGTGTTTCTTCTCGATGCTGGTCCAAAACTCGTATAACGACTCCACATCCACGGCAAGATTGAAGTAGTCCGTGATAAACTCAAGCGGGTCCGGATTAGTGCCCACGGCTGGGATATTTGCATAATGGAGCTTATCCTTATCCTGTTTGAGGAGGATGATTTGGTCTGGAGCAGAGAAACTCCACACATTATTGATATTCTTCCATCGGAACGTCTGGCCACACCTGAGCACTCTAGCAAGCGAAAGCTGGCGGGAGGTGAGGGGAAGCAGTTTCCAAACGAAATCCACCGTCATCAAAGTCAAGTTCTGGTCTTTATATTCCGGGCTTCTTGCTATTCCAAGGTGTTTGTTGGATGCAATCTAAAGATGGAGATAGACGTGCAGGCCAGCCAAGACGCGCGATGGATTTCCAAATGCGGTTAATGATCTGCATCAATTAGCCTTATCATTGAACAGTCATAAAATCACCAAAGGAACAACAAAAATAAAAGGAAAGACTCGAGACTTGATCCGGAATAACAAGTCTGTAAATTCAGAAATATACTTCTGCCAATCAAGCGGTCAAAGTGAAACAATGATGAAGTATTTCGCTTCATAAGCTGTGGTCGCGTCAAATTCGTCTCAAAAGTCTTGTTCGTACCAACAAACAGTACTGATACTGTCACTGTATGAAATCATCCAGCTATTGCCAAGCAAATAGAATTCCAATATTGGTTTTTTCTCTTTAAACTTTTTCATCTTCTATTCTTTAACAGCTTCGAGTTATTGGAGTTATGACTCTAAAGCCTGATGAATACCTTTCTTGGTCCCAGGGCTTATAATTAGCCTCGCAGCTGCAGTATTTTGCTGTCAGTCTTAACTCCAAAATGCTCATACCCTTCTGTTAAAGCTATGGAAACTTGTTTGGCTTTGCCCTCTATCTCCTAAAAAGATCCTGAACGGAAAAAAGAGCCTCCCTTTAAACGTAAGTCTGACAACATTCCTTCAATAGAATAAAAACTAGAGCATAAGCATAAACTCATTTGAATAGATTATCAAGCTAGTTAATATCCACCATAGAAACAAGTCTAGAGACATAGAATAGAAACACAGAATCGAATCACGCAGAGAGCTTAATCCCAAAACAACCGTACATCTCAAAACATATTCAGACTCAACTCCGAAATATTTGTAAATTGTTCTTCACGCTTTAATATTTGGAATTATCATTTTGGGCAATGTGGGAAAAGTGGTTGCAAATCGCACGGGGGTAAGGGGGAGGCTTTATAGTTATCAAGAGCGGGGATCAAGTGCCACAAAAGCAAAAACACAAAAGCATAAAAAACCCGCATTCTTCACCAAACGCAATGTTTCTTTAACCCTTTTTTAACCTTTTTTTCTGTCTAATGGCTGCAATGCATACTCTCAAACCGTTGCGAATGAAACATCGCTGAAGCCTCCCGCGCGTCATGATACATGCACTACCATTGAATCACACTATTGAAGGCACGTGAACATAGACTCCAAGATCAAAGACCAAGACTAAAACATTCCAGAACCAGAATATTCTAAGATACTTATTCCCTGGAGTATAAAAATATTTAATACTGCATACTCAGGTTTGGCACAACGGAACCCCATGGAACAGTGTCCGCTCTGCTTCAAGAGCTTCCCCCTCCAATTCCTAGAACGCCATGTCAATACATGTCTAGATACACATGAAACGCTGCCAGAGCCAAAAACAGGAAACGATGACGTGGTGGAGCTTGAAGATCTGCCAAGAGCTACATCCACGCAGATTGCAGTCCTGAACACCCAATTGAGTCCAGATGCCGAAGGAAGGCGAGGTGAAACCCCAAGAGAACCGGGAAACGTGTTTGCAGCGCTAGGGCTTAAAAGCAGCCAGAAATCACAGGACAAGACGAAAAAGGCCAGTGCCACTTTGACCAGTATTTTGATAGCTGAAAAACGGCTCAAGCGGAAGCAAGAGGATCTTGAAAACCGCATAAAGCGGCGGACTTTGGGCCAGTCAGAAACCCAAAATACTGAAGAACCCCAAAACATTGGCTCAAAAATTGAACAGAATGGTAGTACTGATCCTAATGGAATTATTGACTCAAATAGCGTTGATCTTCATGGCATTGACCCGAACAGAATTGATCTGAACGGCAAGAATGACCCGAATGGACCAAGGGAACAGCCGAGTCTCATATCTGCTCTGAAAAGTGCAGGAAGCGAAGCTGCTCAATACTTACAATTAAAAAGAGAATCGGAACTTCCTCTTGCGCAAAGACTTCGACCTCAGTCTTTAGCAGACTACTTTGGACAAGACAAACTCATGGGCCCAAATGGGGTGTTGAGAAACTTGATCCAGTCGCCCAATATTCCATCTTTCATTCTTTGGGGCGTTCCTGGAGTCGGAAAAACATCCTTGGCCCGGATCGTGGCTAAAACCTCCGACCACAAGTTCCTAGAGCTCTCGGGCGCAGACAGCAACGCCAAGAAACTCAAAGAGGCCTTTGCACAGGCCCAAAACGAAAAGTCCTTGACGGGGCGCAGGACTATCTTGTTTCTTGACGAAATCCACCGCTTCAACAAATCCACCCAGGACTTGCTTCTCCCTGTGATTGAAAAGGGCACCGTGGTGGTGATTGGGGCCACCACAGAAAACCCCTCGTTCACCCTCAACAACGCCCTTCTCTCCCGGATGCACACGTTTGTCATGGATCCGTTATCGGAAGAGGCACTAGTGAAAATCCTCAACCGGGGTCTTCTCTTGCTCAACAAAACAAGAAAGTTCGTTCATCATTTGCACCTTATAGCATTGGACAGGAGTGCAATCGATCACATTGCTAAGCTCAGCTCGGGCGATTCTCGGGTGGCACTTAACATCCTCGAGTCCATAAATGCTTATCTATCAGGGCTCCAGGTCAAGCAATTTGATGTGGCTGAAAAAGACAAGGAACGCATCTCTATACCTCAGGGCAAGGTTGGCGTCATCCGTGTATCCCAAAAGGATCTACAGCCATTACTCAGCTCCCGAAACTTCCACCAGAAGTACGACCGCCAGGGCGAAAACCACTACGACACTATTAGTGCCTTCCACAAATCCGTACGGGGCTCCAATGTCGATGCAGCCATTTTTTACTTGGTGCGTATGCTTAAAGGCGGAGAAGACCCACTATTTATAGTCCGGAGAATGATAATCATTGCCAGCGAGGATATTGGGCTCCGGGACTCGTCGTGTTTGCCGTTTGCAATAGCGGCCATGGAAGCCATCCAGTTTGTGGGGATGCCCGAAGGGGAGATTGTGCTTGCACACTGTGCAGCCAAATTGGCACGAGCTCCAAAATCAACCAAGTCCTATAGGGCCCTTCGAAAAGCACAGAGTCTTGTATCGGAAAACCCCGAGGCCATGGCCGCTCCCATTCCTCTCCACTTGAGAAATGCCCCCACAGCATTGATGAAGGACCTCGGGTATGGACACTCGTACAAATATAATCCCAACTATAAGCATGGGATCGTGAAACAAAAGTTCATGCCTGCAGGACTCGAGGATGTCACTTTGGTGGAGGATACCCATTTGGGAACGCAGATTGACTCTGATGTTGATTCAAAAAATTACGATCAAGCAGATAAGGACGAGCAAAGGTACAATGCATACAAGCGGTGGAAAAAGACCGAAAGCAACGATACAGCAGCAAAGCCCAAACTCTACAAGAAAGCGTCTCTGATGTCAATTTTATCCTCGGATGGAGAAAGAACAATGAGCTACGATGAAAACTTGAGCAGAGACGATCAGCCGGAGTTTTTCGATGGCACAGAAACCGATATTCATGGTGTGCTGGAGTACGAAATATAAATGGTGAAATTTTGGAGTGTTTGATCATCTAAAGTTTTTCTTCTAAGTTATTGAATGGGTATTGGTACTGCTTCTGAGCTTCCGGGGCCATTCTTGAAGGCCAGCTAATGGTTGGTTGTCTCTCTCTCCAAAAGACAAGGACTATGCCTGCGCAGAGGTACAAGAGCCATACGCCAAAGAAAGCAGCGGAAATATAACACTCCACTAAGATTGACTTTTTGGAGGCTGTGAGAAGTTTTTGGAGGACTCCCACTGTCTCATTGATGGTGTTTACTTCCGTGGGCGAATAGGAGAGCAAATCCATAAGCTGGTCGTTTTTATAGATCTGCGGGGGATCTATACGGGTGTTGTTCTGAATCCAAACAATACCTTTCTTGATGGAGTCGATCTTCCTGCCCACTGTGCAGTACACGATGGTTTCAAAGGGTTCGGCGAGGAAGGTGGTGCCGAAAACAGAGAAGATGGTGTCGTTGAGAGAAGTTTGGAATGTGCTTATTGCATCGACTAGTTCTTCCGAGTGGCTGTGAACTCCGCCTAGAAGTTTAGTGTTGATGACCAGGGTCAGTTTATTGACTGAGTCCTGTAACGAGTCGAGGAAATGCAGGTTGGAAATGGAGTTGGAAGTGGAGTTGGAAGTGGAGTTGGAAGTTGAATTGGAAAAAGTGGAGTTGTGATAGGTTGAATTGGTGAAGTTGAGTTTCAAATAGGTGGAATCAACAACATAGGTGGAATTGGCAAAATTGGAATTGGAATGAGTGGAGTTCAAATTGGTGGAATTGAAATAGGTGGTCGGATTGGAACTGGTGGAATTGACGGAACTGGAATTGGTGGAACTGAGGCTCCTGGAAATGGTGGAGAGCTGGGATTGCATGCCGCAGATAAGACCATACTGCACAAGGGCAGTGATAGCTCCTATAAGAGCTACGCTAAAAACACTCATAAGGTTGGACGTGGTCATAAAGGAAATCAACCAGAGAATACGTGGCTTGAAGTTCCGAATCAAGTACCGCATGACGCCATATTCATGAGTCAGGAGCGCATTTCCTATATCCACCGGCGACTCTCTGAAACTGAGCTCGTTCAATAAGTTGCCCCAGCTTTTGTTTTTGAAAAACGAAAGGATGCAGGAGATAAGAATCACTAGAAGTGTCAAGGTGCATAGGCCAATGGTGGCATAAGTGATGGACTTTTGGAAGTCCCTGAGTGCTCGAGAAACAAGAGTATCGAGATGTGAACATGGCGAATACGAGGGTTTCTTCGTGGCCAATTCTGGAAGCGTGAAGTTGGACGGCACAGAAAAGCTCTGTTCCAACTTATTGGAGAATTTTGTTAACGGCAAGGTCAAAATGTCCGTGACATTGGACAAGATCACGGAGAAGTTGGGGATTTCATCTGCCAACGCTTCGATTTTCGTCGTGTAATTGGTCAGAATATGGATATCGTTGAGGTCTGAAATGGTGAGGTTGAGCTTGTTGACTGCATTTGAAGCATGGCTGGAATCGGAGGAAAAAAGGCTTTTGATAGCATCCACCCCGTCGAGTATGGTGTTGATAATCGACGATACCGAGGAAAGTGCTTCTTGGAATTTATCAATAAAGCCATTGACCACAGTCTCAACGGCATGTGTGATTTCCTTCAAGATATCGGCGATCAAGTCTAAAATGCCTCTGATGGTTGCAGTCAACAAGCACGTGAGCGTGCCGAGGTAGATGTCGATAAAAAAGGCAATTAAGCCTTTGATGATGACCACCACGGCCAAAAGCAGAAGCCGGGCCGCATTCCACATCTGGTCACAGAATCCTTGTACCAAAAGAGCAACTACCTGGGCCATTTTAGCAGGCACCTGATCTGTCACGGTCCGGGCCTTTTGCACTTCCTGGCACAAGACTATGGCTGCATCCCGGTGGGTTCCCAAAGTCGAGGCTAGCGAGTGCATGGAGAGATATAAGCGGACGGTACCAAGCATCAAGAAAAGGACATATTGGTTGACGATGCTTTGCGAGAAGATCTCCCATTTGCTAAGGTACTGTCTCATGAAACAAAAGAGGAATAAGAAGAATAAGAGGAAGGAAGAAAATCAGAAGAAAGTGTCTACAGATGCAAATTGATTTGTTTCAGGACTCATTTGTTTCAGATAAGTTCCAATTTCCTGTTTCAGATGATTTAAGTGGTTTGTTTCAGAATCTTCCATGTATTGGTTAATGTGGTACCTTGCAACTGTGCAGTACCAACGAGGAACCGTTTCAAGATCTGAGATGCGTGCGATTGACCTCATGTGTTACAAGCAGTGTTTCAGACTTCAGCCGCGCCGTTTCACGTGCACATGACATGAAACATGATGAAGTGAACTGACAGTCACGAAAAAGATATTGAAATTTGGAACGGACGCGATTTGTTTGGAAAAAAAAAACAAGCCATGATGAAAACAACAATGAGTGAAAAACTGAGATCAAGTTTTGACGCGGATGACTACTACTTCAGTGAAACCAAAGACTAAAAAAAAAAAAGTCATCAATGTCTGCAGGATCAGACCAAATTCCAAGAAAACATTGATAAAAAAACATTGATAAGAAAACATTGACAAGAAAATATTGACAAGAAAACATTGATTTGGAAAATTGATTAGAAGAATAATTGGAAAATTGGTTGGGATGAGAAGATTAGCAAAAGTATCGTATGCACCTGCATACAGGCGCGCGAATGGCAAACATCAACGATAAACGGAGACAAACTTTTAACCACACTCCACAATGTCTGAACAACCCAAAGAAGAAAAGTCCGACACCCACATAAACCTTAAGGTCAGCGATGGAACCGCAGAGATCTTCTTCAAAATCAAAAAAACTACCCCCATGAAGCGTTTGATGGAAGCATTTTGCAAGAGACAAGGTAAGTCCATGGAATCGTTGAGATTCTTGATTGATGGAGCACGTGTTTCGCCTGACAATACGCCCGAGGATTTGGACTTGGAGGATGGAGACGTCATCGAGGCCCATAGAGAACAAGTCGGAGGTTGTTAAGAAGGCTTTCTCCTTTGTGTTGGGGTCAAACAAGAGCCATTTGGCTTCGGGCCCAGAGCCTTGTATACATAAGTAATAAAAGTCGACTGATAGATGTGTAACTAATGTAGGATTGGGTGCCTAAATTTATAGGTTGGCGAGAGTTGTTTTGGTATTGGATGTTTTAGTAATGGATGTTTTGGTCTTGGATGTTTTGGTCTTGGATGTTTGGGTCTTTGTTGTTTGGATGGTGAGGCAACATGCAGGAAAACATACTATGAGCCCCATCAAGCACCAGTACATCAAATAATACATACTATCAATATAAATCTCAAAATGGTTTACTAGCTCATGGACTGGATTAATATTGTAGTTGGGGATATTTTAATACTTTTGTAGTGGACAATACAAGTGATGTATGCAGGTGGAAATATCTCTATTTTCCACCACAACTGAATACGGCCATACGCTTAGTTTGATGAATATTTTTTGGCTTAAAACTCAAATTATGATGATTTGAAATCAGAAGAAATTGGTCAAGTCGTTTTTTTCGAGCATAAATTGGCCCAAATCCGAGTTTGACCACCTTTTTCGAAATATCGGTGCCAAAAAGACAAATTTCAGACCCAAAAAAGAGTAAAGCGAAAGCTTAGAGCCACTTTCATGAAATTAAAAATATGTAGTGATTAGTAGTATAACAAAAAGTTTTTAGTACAAGTCCATTATATCCATTAGCCTTTTAATAGCTTCTCTGTCCTCTTTCTATCCTTTGTCCTGTTTATGTCCTATTTCCGTCCTTTCCTATCCTGTCCTATTTTTGTTCCGTTAGTATCCTATTTTTGTCCTGTTTCCGTCCTTTGATCTGTTTCTGTCTTATTTCTGTCCTTTCCTGTACCCTTAAATAATATCCTTTCCATCAGCTTAAACAAGACAAGAAATCCACACAATACATTGTCTACGCTGTAATTTTTTTACCGAAGAAGACCTTCACAACACTTTAAATGGATGCTTACGTAAGCAAACCTCAACAGACACTCCGAGTGTACAACTATACTAGACCTAGATCTCGAGACATTTTAAGGGTGTGCTCCAACCGATTTATTGTCTAGATATTTGAGATTTGGCAAGTCTAATAGTTAAATTCTCTAGTAGTTTAGTAGGTGAACAAACTCGGTGAACAAACCTTGCAAGCGACTTAGCTATTCCTAATTGTCCAAACTGTCCAAACTCTTATGTTCTTCCTACGCATCCAATCTGATGAAATCTTCCTTGGAAAATATTGGCCTGCACGTGCTTTTTTTTTCTAGTCATCCATCATATCTTCATCCATATACTCATTCAATTTGGTCGTCCTGCATATACTATGGTTCTGAGTTCTTGCATAAAATTGATCATGAACACTAAATCCTTGGACTTGAACGTTACAATTTGGAAGTTTTGGAAATAAAAATTGGTGTCTAGGGTCCTTCCAAAGCTAGATGGAGTGGGAAAAAAAATACTCCAATTTGGTGTGTGTGTCTCCAATATCCACGGAGATGGATCACCTCGGACATTTGTTTTGAAAGCGAGATATAGAGTTCTACCCATGGAAATTGGACAATTTTAAAAGTGCTTATATAGATATACTAAGTAAGTAGTCTAGTCCATCGCTTGTTGTACCATCATTTGACCAAATCAGGACTTGTAGGAGTAATAGACTTAAAGTATTGGGACAGTTAAAGAAGGTAGTAGTAGTGAGATGAATCAGAAAGGTTGGAATAAAGTTCGATATTGTCTAAATTAGAGTAATTAACTATGGTGGCTACGGAAGCAGCTATGTAAAGAAATATGGCATTTGTCTAGTTTTGAGGGTTCTAGATTTGACAATTTGTCTGGATTTAATAAGGCTATTCCAAGAATTCTTAATAGCACTATTAGAAGTATTCGGAGACTCGACCTTGTACCATTTTTTTCCAGTTATTAGAAGGTGTATTGTACTCTAGTAAAGAGCAATTGAGAATTGGGGAACTATAGCCAGGAATACCACGGCATAAGCTTTTTGGATAGTGTTGGAAAGGCAAAAAAGGTATATTTGACTTTAAATTTGTTTTGCTAATAAAGAGAAAGTAAGTTGGAACGAAGGGGTGATTCTCTAGATTCAAGTAGAGCTAATTTGAGACATAATCTCAGACTTCGAGATCAAAATGAATCTCATTTAACTTAATTCATTTGGATCTATAAATTTCGCTAATTCTATACGCATCCCTTATATCGTCTTTTTCATGTAAATATTTTCAGACTGGGAAACTCAAGGAACATGTTTGAAGACTGCATATAAGAGCACATCACCTCCATATTCCTCTAAAAGAGAAGAACCTGGAAGAGAACATCACTCTCTCTAAGATGGACGTACGCAATAAACAGCGGCACGGATTCTAATATCCACAGAAAGTGGTCTTGTGGTAGCACCGTCCTATATGGCGATTTAACAAGGGGAGAAAGAGCCTCGGAGGAAACAAGCCCACGAACCAAGTCCTCATCTACCCAAAGCCAATTTGAAGCTGAAAAAAATTGAACCATGAAGACCTACTATTGACATATTCTGTTTTCAATCTGCTGACCTGCACAGACTCGTCCTCGAGCTATAAGAAGCACTCGTGCATCAATTTGTACGCCGATTTCACGAACTCAAAGTCTAAAAAATGCTTTGAATCATGAGGTGCTATTTAGTCATTAATAGGCTATATTATATTTTGAAAAGTTTTGTAAGAGCTTAAATACCGGTTTCTTAGGTATTTTTCAATTTTATTTCAATGATACGGGATCGGATTTAAAGTACCAAACCTCCACACTACTAAAAAATACTAAGTTGATATTCTGGGTATACTAGTTTCAAGAAACTGATTAGCTTAATAATGACATTTTACTGGACTCATGGAATCCATCACCTTAGAAACCCGTGCACCTCTATATCTACAGGATTAGACTTGAAAAAAACGTAATATTTTAGTACGTCAATTTTTGGAAAACATTACACTTGATAATACCAATAAAAACATGAAGAGGAATTCTGGAATTGTATAATTTATTTTTTTTAGAACAAAATTCACCGTGCATGCATATAACACACACCATTCAATCCTCCATAAGACTAAACAAATCCACTACTCACTTCCCCAATTGTGACTAGTATGTAATTATTAATATTACTAGATTAGATATTCCAAACACTATTATGTATACCAAATGTAATATAACTTCAACTACAAATACTGCTAGAAAACTCATATAAAGGGCAACCATACAAAGGGCAAACTGTAAACTGCCCGAATAAAGCTACACTTCAGAACCCAAAGATTTTATATACACTACTCATCCTAGAATTTAGGGTGAATTTTTTTTAAGTCCATAACAAATGTATTGCTGAACATAGTCCGAAAGTACCAGCATAGAGTACAATATTGGTGAAGTATTTCATTAGTAGGAGATTAAGTAGGAGAATATTGACAATACTGACGATCCTGCATACTGGATACGTACATTGATAATTATACATATGTCTCGATAAAGAGTCACCAGTGCTGCTTGTGAATATACTCTTAGACGGCTTTCTACATAATTGTGAAATCCTGCATATTTCTAATGTCCTGCATATTTCTAAATTCCTGCACATACTTTTATTGCTCTGGTCCATTCTTAAGTCAACCTATCTACTCGTTTCTACTCGTAAAAACAGCTCATAGTATGGATTCCTGATTGGGTAACTTATTTGGGAAGCGGAAATAAGCCATTTATAGTAGGACAAGTTCTTTACGTAGGATCCTGCATATATAGCGTGTCTGCAGCTTTGGCCTTGGAATACCCGAATACCGTGGCCGTTTAAGGCAATTTTGACGCCAAAAGACACTTTAACATGCCATTTTGCGTTGTATGAGCGCGTGGCTCGGGAAGACCGGGACGTGTCGGAACCTAAAAAGTGAGCGTCGGTAATCCGGACGAAATCACGTGCCGTGTGTATATGCAGGCGGCGCTGATAAGCCGAGTATAAAGAGCAGCGTTTACCCCACCAATTTAATTTCCTCCTCCAATACTACTTAATTGAACAAATACTCCTTGATCTCAATTAACCAGAATCAATCACTTCAAAAGTCAACCATAACAATCAATTCTCATTGATTGATCACCATTAATCGACCACTCACCTTTTATTGACTAACGAAATGTGCAAGACAGCCATTTGCGGAATTTGCCACCACAAGTCGTGGACCGGATGTGGTAGCCACATTGCCAGCGTGATGGACACCACTGACCAATCCGAGTGGTGCAATTGTGAACCCGTGGACAACTCCACCGACCCTAAGTATCCGCCCAAAGCAGGCACCGGGTTTGCCAAGTCGAAGTAGGGAACCAAAGAAAATATGAGAGAGGACAAAATCGAGAGATATAGAGAGAACAAGAGATGAAGAGTGACGAATTATGAATTATGGATTAGGATGAGGATTATCATTATGCGAAGGATAGTATATTGATATGGGTTTGGGAAGGAAGGATGATTTGAATTGAAGAGTGGAATTATGGGGTATAAGAATGGTGCGGAATTATTGTATCAGGGTGTGTATGGAACAGTACGGAATTATTATGAATATGGAGTGCGATACTACTATACCAGACTACTACCACACTACTACCAGACTACTACCACACTACTACCAGACTACTACCACACTACTACTAGACTACTATGATAACAACTGAATGGATAGAGGAAATGTCAGGTGAAGATCTTAATGGTAGTCTTGTGATAGCTAACAAGAAGGTGAATGGGTATAAAGAGGATGGGTGGACTCTGGAATGTGGACTTATGCATAGTATCAGTATGCAAGGTTGGTATTCGAATTCAAATTCTAATACTGAATATGAATCATGGGATATGAGAAAGACTGACTAGATGCTAGATCTATATTATACATTCTGTCCAAGTGGTTGTGCAGGATTAAATCCATAAGACCAGAAGTCTAGTTGGAGTGGTATAATTAGAAGTCTACTGAGTTTTTCTACGTACTATACCATTTAATAATGGACGAACTGCACCAAACGAAGGTTCGGCTTCTGTAGGTTAATTTGATACTTTCAGATCCATTTCTGTCCAATTCTGTCCAATTCTGTCCATTCCTGCCTCAGTTGTACATTTTAGGAAGAGGAGTGGGTGCTTATATGCAGTCCATGGCATTCAAGACGTTTCCACCGAGATACTATCCGTAGTATTGGTTATTTAAGCGTGTCTAATATCCTCCTAGACCTGTGGATAGTCAGAATCTGTCATATTAAAGCTACTTTGAATGTTTTTGCAACGTACTAGTTATTGAAATAGTAGTAGTACTAGACTGCATAGTGAAGCAGTACTATACTAGAGCTGTGGAACACTAGACACATTAGACAAATTGGACACATTAGACACAATAGACAAATTAGACACTATTTAATAAAAGACTGGGAAATAATATTAAGAGACAATAGAGAATAAATTAGTCAAGTTCTAAGAATAGGTGGATTTAATTTAATGATTACATAATCTTAAACTTCGAGAAGTAAAGAAGAGGAAAATAAATAGGTTAAGCTAAATTGGAATTGAACCAATATGTATTACTTAAAAGGGAATTGTCTTAATCATTAGACTATTAGCTCATTATATATTCGGAAAAAATTGAACTTACATCAGTCAAACTGGTAGAGTATAGTAGTACTGTATAAGAGTAAAGGTGTAGAAATATGGTACTGCATAGTTACATTGGTGCGGTACTGCATAAACGTATAGTAGTGCGGTACTGCATAATAGTATAGTTATACAGTACTGTACTATTGTATACCCTCCACCAGAAATATAGTTATGGTAGTTAGTATTTTATAGTGTTATATATTAAAGAAATCCTTACTTGCCCAGTTCAACCCTATCATGGTATCCTTCCTCAAGTTTGACAATCTCATCACATCTGCTGAGCTCTTACAGGCCGACAATAGGTTTACTACGGTGCAATTCAACGATGTAAATAGAACGGCCATAGTGAATTTGGACCTTAATTTTTTCACCAAGTTAACTGAAAGAGAGAAGTGTGTCCTTATCAAAAACAAGATATGGGTTACCATTAATAAGTGGATATGCTATTCTCTTTCAGACACTGATGTAAGCAATACGCAGTACAGCGAAATATCCAGGTACGCCAGGTTTTCATTGACTAATTCGGTGTTGAGTAAAAGTGAGTTATCGAAATTGAATAATGTTTACAAGGGTATCAAAATGAAACAAGGCTTTTAAATGATGCTCACCAGTATTTCGGAAATGGCCAATTTTGTCAAGCTCTTGAAAAAGATCTTGGTACCTCCTCAAATCAGTGCAAAAGTCCAGTCCATGCAGTCTTTCTGCCTTTTGAACCATTATAGGAGGTTTGTCCCACATACAGGACAGAAATCTTCTTCATTTTCTTCGGTAGAAGCAACCGTATCTCCACATAAAGTAACCCCATTCAGTATAGCTCATAATATAGTATAGTAGTAGTATAGTAGTATTGTATAGGAGTATATTATAGGAGTGTATTATACAAGTTTATTATAGTAGTAGACCTAGAGAGAACAGGCTCACTGGATATTATAAACTTGTATACTAACTACAGTATTGGGGTCATTTTTCCTAGTGTAATTTTCAAATATTTATCAAATATAGTACAGTAGACTATAGAGTATGAGTAGTATAGTGGTATAGTAGTAATATAGTATAGTATAGTAGTATAGTATAGTATAGTATAGTATAGTAGTATAGTATAGTATAGTATAGTAGTATAGTAGTATAGTAGTATAGTATAGTATAGTAGTATAGTATAGTATAGTATAGTATAGTATATAGTATAGTATAGTAGTATAGTATAGTATAGTATAGTATAGTATATAGTATAGTATAGTAGTATAGTATAGTATAGTATAGTATATTATATAGTATAGTATAGTAGTATAGTATAGTATAGTATAGTATAGTATATAGTATAGTATAGTAGTATAGTATAGTATAGTATAGTATAGTATATAGTATAGTATAGTAGTATAGTATAGTATAGTATAGTATATTATATAGTATAGTATAGTAGTATAGTATAGTATAGTATAGTATAGTATATAGTATAGTATAGTAGTATAGTATAGTATAGTATAGTATAGTATATAGTATAGTATAGTAGTATAGTATAGTATAGTATAGTATATTATATAGTATAGTATAGTAGTATAGTATAGTATAGTATAGTATAGTATATAGTATAGTATAGTAGTATAGTATAGTATAGTATAGTATAGTATATAGTATAGTATAGTAGTATAGTATAGTATAGTATAGTATATTATATAGTATAGTATAGTAGTATAGTATAGTATAGTATAGTATAGTATATAGTATAGTATAGTAGTATAGTATAGTATAGTATAGTATAGTATATAGTATAGTATAGTAGTATAGTATAGTATAGTATAGTATATAGTATAGTATAGTATATAGTATAGTATAGTAGTATAGTATAGTATAGTATATAGTATAGTATAGTAGTATAGTATAGTATAGTATATAGTATAGTATAGTAGTATAGTATAGTATAGTAGTACACCAGAAAAGTAGTTATAGTTGGTAATATTACTAAACTATCACTTAATCCTACTTAGAAGATATTCCAGTGAAGCTGAAATATTTTCTCTATAGTACTAGTACTCTTTTACTCTCTCCTCTAGTACTATTTCTTTATAATTCTAGCTGTATAATCAGTACAGTACTAGTACTTTATTACTATAGTGTAGTACTTTATTACTTTAGTATAGTAGTGCAGTTAACTGAGGGCATTTTTGGGACTTGAATCAGGCCAACTACCAATGAGCCAATATATTATCAGAGACATGGAGTCAATACTATATGACCTTAGAAATTTAGTCACAGAAATAATGAAATAGAGTGCTTTTCAATGGACATACAATCCTCCAGTCTTGGTCTTGGTCTTGGTGTTATAGCTGGCTGACTGTCTTACTGGTCCAGTTCCTATGTATAAGTCTAATTAACCTAGTACTTTTGGTCTTTTGCAGTTATTTTTTTTGATATAGTATGATTCAAGTTTTAAGCATTAATTGGTCATTTTTTCACTGGTAATATAATACCAGCATGAGACCAAAGCACCAACCCATCGTGTTAATTGAAATTGTGAACTGAGGACTTGACCGATGCTCTATATGCAGGAAAACGTACATTCTGGTGGAATATAGACTAAAGGCAATTTACAGATATATTAACATATTTATATGCATTAGATATATTAAGATTCTTTATATAATATGATATTGTAAGGTTTTCCTTAGTCAGAATCTTGATGTTATTATCTGATTCAGGCCGTCCAGTATTCCAGTTTCGGTGGAATTTTTAATAGGGACTATTATTAGGTCCGAATCACCAGATTTAGTACTCTAGGTTTATACTATTCTGAACATATCAATCAACTCTTTTTTTTTTCTGTAGATTTTGGTGATGGTTTGATGAGTTGCACCCAAGGCGATCTATGTGCAGTACCGTCTCTAAATTCTCCCAAATTTCACCATATTCACCATTAAACAAGATTAAAGTAGAATTCTAAATTACTAAATCAAAAACCGTGTGGTAGATTTTATAGCCCTATATATATCACCAGTTATAGTGAGCGAGCGCCATTTCCCCAAAGAAGCAGAAACCCAAACACATCCTCACACAATAAATTACCAACTAAAAATCTAAAAACAGACTAAGAATAAAATTAACACATTTACAAAAAGAAATCCCCTAAATTACTATATACAGTGAAATTCCCAAGTCAAACAATCAACAATGAAAGAAATGAGAGAAGTCACGTGCGCGATGTTTAAGGCGCTCGCAGCGTCGAAACATCGTCTCCTCGTCTCGGTCTCTCCTCCTTGCTAAATGCGCACTTCTTCATTGCTAACACATCAGCCGTGCGATTCATAATTCTTAATCTATACATCCATCTATACATCCATACATCTGTATATCCATCCAAATATATATATATATTGCATATTAAATGATTACGTAATAGACTTCAATTTTTGGTTATTAAATACAGGTTTAATGTGTTTGATTTTCCTGTACCTTCTCGTGTGCCCTCTTCCTTGTATTATTGTATTATTGTCCTTATTGTCCTTAATGTTTATTGCTAACCATAGTCATAACACACTGCCACACCACTTGATATATTACTCCTTACCACCTCCTACCACCTTACTTATTTTTTATGACTTAATATCACGTGCTAGTAATTCCCACGTAATCTATTACTCTAGTCTTTTTTTTTTTCTTTTACTCCTAGTGTTTTTTTTTTTGGGGGGGTCATTTTGGTGGTCCTGTTGGTCTGGGCTGGCCAGTCGCACCTACGCTCTACTCTCAGCTAAACACTCCCGCAGTCTTTTCTTCCTCCACCATCCAAGATACCGTGACCCTTGCTACGCTTAGACGCCACGTCACTCGATCCACCGCTTTTTTTGCCTACGAAAATATTCCTTCCCTTGTTTTATTCCACCCTCCTGCACTTCCAGTCCTCCCCGGCTCCGTTGCTTCCTTACTGTACAGAGGCCTTTGACACTTCTCTGAACAGCCCCTACTCCCCCCTGTGACTTTTGCTAACTTCTCCTATTCGTCACATGAGTTTTAATTACCCTGATTTTCTTGCCGCTGGGCCCTCCCGTTCCCGCCAGAATTCGCTAGCGCCTAACCAGGGCCTAGGCTTGGATCCCAGAAGCCCTGTGTTTCTGGGATCCCTACCCCCGACTGACGGCGCAAACAATCAGAATAATATGACTCCAAATAATATGCCTGTTCCAAATAATATGAGCCTGAATAATGTCGATGTGCCTTTGAATGCTTTGAATGTGCCTGTGCTGACGTTACCGGTTCCCCTGGATCCTAACCTCCAGAACCTGCAGATGACTGGCTATGGCCTTAACCAATTCTCTTTCAATGGCTTGTTACTGGATAATTTGCTCAAGTTGCAGAAACAAGAGCCTTCGGCTCCTAGTGCAAAAGTCAATGCTTCTGCGTTTGACCCGTCTAATTATGACCCCACTACTTTCGACTCGGCTTACGATTCCGGCTCCTATGACCCAAACTCCTTGGCTCCTTTCAACCCGGGTTTCCTGCTTAACTATGCCTACAACCCCTCGCAGTCTCATCATAACCTCCCCCCTCCCCTTTCCAGCTTGCACAACCCAAACCTCCACAAGAGCCCCTTTGGCCGTCTAGGTGCTGACTCGTTCCACTTGCCCCGGGAACTTCAGGGCGGAATCGGCAACATCTCTTCCCGCCGCCCGTCCTATGCGGCTGAACTGTTCACCCGGAACTCCCCCGGAAGCCCTGGGCCCAAATACGGACCATCTGGCTCACTGCAGAAACACTCGCTTGCTACTATTGCTGCTGCCAACAATTACGGGCTAAAATCCAAGAAGGAGTTTGGTGGTCTCGGTCACTTGGCTGATTCTTTAGATGGGCTTTCGCTCAATGCTAACTTCTCAGACTTCCAAGCCCGCCGTCCTTCCCAATTGGCAGAGTATCAGCCCCAATCAATTCATCTGCCTTCTCCGCAAGACTATGGACCCTATACAATGTCTCCCTCGCCAGTCTCGACCCTCAAAAAACAACCTACTCATTTTGATCAGTCGATGAAGTTGGAAAACGGGCTCATCTTGAGAGATCAGTACATTCTTGCATCCATCGAGCTCAAAAGCCTTTTTCTGCAAGCCTCAAGGTACTTCCAGGGCGTAGAATTGAGCAAGACGATAGTGGGCAATTTACATACACTCTTGGCCAGTCCAGTGGTGAGCAAACTCATCCAGTTCATCAAGAACGCAAACAACCTCACGTTCAACCATAAAATGCTATGTCTTGTGATCAACAAAAACGGTAAGTTGGATCTCTTGTCGTACCCTAGCAACTCCAACATCTATCTCCAAAACGACGACTTGGTGATTGTGGACGGCGACCGAGGCAAGGACTTGGTGATGATCCTCGAACCGTTGGTGCAGTTGGACATGGCCATTCTCTTCAACTTCCTCAAGAAAATCGAGCATTTGAAGTCGTTGACCATCTTGGACCCCAACCTGGCATCTTCCTCGGTCAAAAACAACCATTTGGGTGGAATCCACTCAACCACCATGGACGCAGCTAAGATCTTGGCCAACCACCATTTATCCAACGAAGACAACGAGTTCATCATTAGTTTACCGACAAAGCAGGTCTTACGGTTTGCAACGCCCAAAGAGGTGCAACGGTTGGGGGCCAAATTCTTGGAGGAGAAAAAGGCGTTCCTCACGTGCCATAACAAGATCAAGGAGCTCAAGCTTGAGAACGACTTGAACTTGATCAATGTCGAGTACCAGTACGACTTTAAGAAGTTGATCTTCTACTACTTTGCGGGGTTCAAGCGCATTGATTTCCGTGGCTTGATCAAGGAGTTGTTCAAGATCTACAAGACCCGGATCTGGCTCTGTGCTGTGTTGCCATCAGATTCGCCCGAGCTCTACACTTGTTTGCCGAAAGTAAGCAAGCCCAAGGCGCCGAAGAAAGCTACGGATGGCATCCCCCCGGAGTACCAACTTGGAAACGAGCAGGTGGCCAAGTTCTCGCTCGAAAGCTTCGAGCGCATGCCGCAGCCAAACTACTTTCACCTGAAGAACATGGCCAGCTTGGTACAGAACTTGATGCACGATGTCAAGGGCCATTTCTACGGGTTTGGCATCAAAACGGCTCCAGGAGGCTCGGAGCCCGAGCGCCGCAACTCCCACTCCATTGTGCCCAGCTTCGATCCGTTCGGAGACGACCGAACGCTTGAATAAGTTGCTGGTCTCATGCTGACTCCAGCGACATTTATAGACTCCGCCTTATAGACTATGATAAGATAATTACACCAATAGAAACACCAATAATTGATTTGCGAATAGTACCAGTGTATTATAGTGACATAATCAGACCATATTCATATTGAAAAAGTACACAGATATTACATACCTGTATATAAGTATCTTATAACCACTAATAATTAAGAAATAATTCATATCCTAGAAAACCCCATTTTTAATCTAAGAAAACTAGTGGGACTTTGAAATTATGGTGTACGGGTCTCGGCTACTTGACGCTCACCATTCCTACTCTACACCTCATGCTTTCCAACTACCTCAAGCTGACCAAGTTCCGGCGCTACGTGCCTGATTGGATCACTGCTAGCATCATCCTTGTGTATTTCTTCTTCATAGCCGAATATGCAAAGCCTTTTGACCGCCAGTTTAAGCTCAATGACCCCACTATCCAACACCCTTTTGCTACGGTTGAGCGCGTCACTGGCTACACCTGTTTGCTCCTTGCATCGTTTGTTCCTTCGGTCATTATGGTGATTTTGACTTTCATTAAGTACAGAAACTCTAAGCCACAAGCATGGCATCTTCTCCAGGTGTCGCTTTTGGGATTGGCACTTTCTGTGGCTATAGACGGGGTAGTCACGGACATTTTGAAGGCATGGGTGGGCCGGCCACGTCCTGACTTCTTACAGCGTTGTGGACCGGTGGAGGGAACTCCCAAGGATATCTTTGTGGATATATCAGTTTGTTCCGCTCCGTTGGGTGCATCTGTTCTTGCTGATGGAATGCGCTCCACTCCTTCAGGTCACCTGTCCATTTCCTTCAGTGCTTTTTTGTACTTGACCATGTGGATTTATGGCCAGTTCCAGCTTCTGAACAAGTGTCTTCCTATCCATTTACACTTGTTTGCTGGGCTGCCCCTTTTGTTGGCTGCCTACGTGGCCTTGTCTCGTACCCAGGACTATAGACACCACTTCGTGGACATTTTTCTGGGTGGTACCTTGGGCTGCTCCATTGCCATTGTCGTCTATCATAAGTACTTCCACCATGTGTTTTCGGAGAAGTCGAACGAGATCTTGGAGGATGAGGAAGATGGTCTTCCATTATAGACCATGAGGTGAAGTGAAATCGGGTCTCAAAAAGAACCAAAAGAAACTCCAATGTCCATGGAAGCATGATTATTAAAGAAACATGGAAGTTGTGTGAAAGAGTCAATGCATATGGAAGTGGCTATGTCTATGATCGAGTATATCCCCAAGATTTTGGTATCTGGTTATCTGCAGTCATCACGATTACCGCAACTATACTGGCTGTCACATGAGTGTTTCAACCTGACAAAAGCCACTGTGTTTGAGCTGTACCTAAAAAAAGCAATAAGTGATGCTTGTGCTTTACTGCATTTTCTTTTCAGATCTAGAAAATTTGCTTTATCATTGACACGTGACTGTCTAATTCAATTCCTTCACTACTGTGAAAACTCCTAGCATTTATTGAATTTCTGTTTATCTGACAATTCAACTGCTCTCAGATTACAAGGTTCCGGGTCTGTGGCGTAAAAATGATTAAAGGTCATTTTGCCACAGTGCAAGTCTAGGCATGCGATTCGTGGTCCATGTCTTGTAACTTGCCAAAAAAAAAAGACCGTGGAGTTCCAATAAATCTGTCCGCGGAGTGTGTCTGGGATGTGTCTCCTGCATATAATCGTCGCAGCTGTTTCATCTTGCAGCATTGAGACACATTTTTGTTATATGCAGGCTGCATTGGTTTCCATCTGTTTCATGTTCCTCTCCACTGCTACAAGTGTCATGTTTCAGTCTCTTGGTCGTGTTTCATGTTTGGTTCATTTTTTGTTTCGCCCGTTTCATGCCCCGTTTCATATCTTGTCACGCATCGTTTCATGTCCCGTTTCATGTCCCGTTTCATGTCTCGTTCATGCTTATGCTGCTGATCAGCTGTTTCAGTTTCTTTTCAGCTCGTATTTCTGGCTGTGCCTGTTTCATCTCGTGTTTCACTTGGTGCTCTGTCCAGTCCCTGTTTCATCTTGTGTCCAGTCTCTGCCCAGAGCCTGATCTGGCCCGTTTCAGATCTCAAAATGCATGGAAATAAATAAAGACGCTTCGTGCATCGAAAGAAGATATCTCATTTATTCCAATCTTCTCATCAGTACATACCCGTACATTCCCCAATACATTCTCTTTCATCACATTCCAAACCCCCAACTACATTATGCGTCGAAACTTGGTCGAAGTCGTGGTCACCAAATCCGTGTCTGCAGTCAGCAGTGCCTCTGCTGACCTGACAATTACCGTTTTGAAAACAGTCACTTTGAATACACAGACTTCTTCCACTCCCACTTTGTCCCCCTCGCTTATCACATACTACATGTCAGGTACGGACGTGAGTTCGGAAATGACCTTTGAAACCGGTTCTTCTATGCCGTCCAAAACATCTTCCTTGGCCAGTTCTTCATCTTTATCTGCAACAGCGTCTCTGACTGCAGTACTGAACACTAGTGCAAATATGTCCGGCATACAAGGCCTGTCTTCGGGAGGCCAATTGGGAATGGCCATTGGAATCCCTATCGCTGTGGTTTCCTTTTTGGGCCTCTGTATCTTTCTCTTAATCTTTTTGAGGAAAAAGTACGGTACAAGTCCCACGGATCTCCTTGCATTTAAAGCTCCGTCCAAAAAGACCAAGGATTCCGGCAGAGACCTCGAAAAAGGAATGGCCAACAAATCTGTTTCGTCAGGAGACGAGTCATTCGAAAGCAGTGAAAAAACCGAATCCAAAGAAGCCCAAACGGAACGGGCCCGTCCGCCAAAACTTTCATTTGTCAACCGGTTGAGCAAATATATCAATGTGCCAGAAACACCTATGGAACTCAAATCTGCCGTTTTCTTGCGCCGTTTTAATTTGCTGAAAAAAGATGCTCTAGAGAAGGAATTGCCCGATTCGCCAGCTCCCACTGTGCAGGTTGCAGATGGAAAATCTTCCGTACTGCCCAGAGTTCATGTGGTGGTGCGGCCATATGCAAGACGGCTCCAGGACGAGTTGACCGTGTGTGCAGGGGAAAAGGTCACAGTCCGGAAAATCCATTCGGATGGTTGGATCACCGTTAAGAGGCTTGATGATGACGAAGTCGGCGTGATTCCCCTGATCTGTGTGCAGAAACCCGGAGACCCGGCCCTTCAGTCCCAACATATTAATAAGTAATAAATAGTAATTGTTTTTCTAATGACACTTCTCAACCATTTATGGTTCAATACTTTTGATTTTCATATCGTGACTTTCATAGTTCAATACAATGTACCACTAAATCAACAGTCAGTAGTTAGTAAAGTTAGTAGTTAGTAAAGTCAGTAGTTAGTAAAGTCAGTAAAGTCAGTAAAGTTAGTAGTAGTAGTAGTAGTAGTAGACACTTTAGACATTCCATGGTATTGATACCATTATCCATTTTATCGAAAAGACAGAATAGCCAGCTCTAGAACCATTATATAGTCACCTGACTCACCAAGGTCATCATATTCCACTATAAACGGTGAGTGTATTTCTGTATACCATCTCCCACTGTAAGATGTATGGCTAAGAATTTCTTGGCATTTTCAAATCTTCCAAAAGTAGCTGCTTCAAATTCCTTTATCCTTGAACATCTATATCATTCCTGTTTCGCCAGTTATATACATATTTCATGTCTCTAAACCCCATTTTCATGGTTTCATTAATACTCTTCCCGAGCAAGTGCTGATTTTACCATAAAGAATTGTTGACTTCAAAACCATCTTATCTTACATCATATTCCAATGAATGGTAATTGATGGTTGATATTGGGATATTGGAATCTTCTTTGGATATGGTAATAGTTGGGTTGAGCTTGATCTATGTGACATTTAAATTCACATTAGATGAAAAAATTGACTTCGGTAACCCAGACAATGTATGAGAATCTGGACTATTCTCCGGTATAAACTATACCGGATGAACCAAAGTGTAACCGAGAAACACTCTCACTGCTCTTACTTGAGGCCGAGCCAAGTGCAGGTCACATGTGATTAAGAACAGATTAATTAACTTAAAACCCCTTTTTTAAGAACCTCCAGAGTATTGACTATCAAAGACATTAAAAATGGATCACTCATTATGATGGAACAGACACTGGGTTGAACATTGCAGAAATAGACATTTCAACATCAATGAATTTGTTCACACTTTCATTGATAGACTTTTCAAGCATCGGATAGAGTATTCAAATCTGACTCTTATATACAGAAACATCAGAAACATTGAAATCATCATGATCTTTTTTTCTCTGCCTGAAACATTGACTCACATGATCAGTTTCAAACAGCAAATTAAAAGCATTGGTTTTAAAAATCCACCAGAAAACCATCAAAAATGAAGATATGAAGCACCAATTAAAAAATTAATCAAGCATTATTTCAATAAACCTGGTCTAGACAATCACCAGAAATTAATGTATCAAACACTAACACTTCTAGAAGTTTAAAGCTTCAGAAAGATGAAAACTTCAGAATCATAGATTATCATGAAATCAGATCTGAAGACTTCACTATGAAAGTCACCAATAGTCACTTCACCAACTATCACATGTTATTATGACAAGCATTGACCATCAACCAATGGGATGAACTCTGGTCATTTTGTCAATAACATCAGTAACATTTTTGATTCCATAAATTTTCACCTGTAATTAGAAAGAGACCTCAAGATTAGCCAAGTCTATTTCATGTCGGTTCAAAACCATGTATTCTTGGATAATTAAATATTCATGATAAACAGATCAAGTATCAGATCACAATATTCAGTCATCAATTGTAATAGCTAAACATAATCACCTAAATCATCACCATCTATACCAGTTAAAAGTTGACTATCCCTTGAGTCATTTAAAAAATCATTACTCCAAAATGTACAATTCAGAATAACATCTCATGCAAATCTGACTTCAATCTTGAGATGTACATGAGATCGATCTGACCTCGATCTGGCTTTAATTTCGATTGTTAATATTATTCTTCAATATTTAAATCTCCAGTTGCAGGATCCCTCATTTATCCTCCAAGTATATAACCACATGATCGAATCAATGTGAAATAATATTTCATACTTGATCGCATAGTGTGGTGCCGGTGAGAAAGGAAAAGTGTAGCAAAATAAAAAGAAGTGGGGGATCCTCTCCTTTTTATATTTGGGGTTTGGGGGTTGTGGCTGTAATTGCGTCCTGCATTAGTGCACACTACCCCACGTTAGATTCCTATAATGACTGCACCTCCGCTGTAACTCCACTTGATTATAAACCTTAATCGGACTCAAATACCCCTCAATCACTTCATAAATCGCACCTTGATCTCAGATAACGTACTCTAGTATTGTCTGGTGTAGCTCAGGCCGGTCTGGTACCGAGGGTCATTGCGAGACACGTCTGCAGGATGTGACGGGTTGGCCTGGTAGCCATACTGGTTGGAGTCTCCATAAGCCCTTAAATTCTGCGTTCCCGGCTGCAGATGGGCCTGGAGCCCCATACTCGTCTGGACTCCCTGAGGCACGGATGTCTTGTAGGGTGCTTCACCTCCGCTGGCCACACGGGCCTGGTATGGATGTCTGGATCCACCTGGATTTTGGTTTCCGACACTTCCATTGTGAGGAGGTCTTTGATGAGGTGGTACTTGTTGGTATTGTTGTGGGGGAGGCGCTTGTTGGTATTGCTTTGGTGGTGGTGCTTGCTGATGCTTTTGTGGCATTTGCAGCTTTGGCGGTGGTGCTGATTGGTTTGGATGCTGATGGTGTGGTTGTGGGTATTGTCCTTGTTTTTGTTGTTGCTGGTATGGTGGTTGTTGATAGGGTGGTTGCTGATATGGTGGCTGTTGGTTTGGTTGCTGGTAAGGAGGCCTTTGACCTGAATCATTCCTTTGAGAAGGCCGGTTTTGGGGCCGGTTCGAGTAGCTCTGTGGTCCGTTCGGATACTGCTGCTGAGCTGGAGGAGGTCCTCTATGGTAGCTTGGCTGTGGAGCTGCTCCATTAGCACCTCTGTTCTGATTGGTTGGATTTCCATATGACTGTGGGTAGCCTGGTTGCCCTTTTGGGTAATTCTGAGGTTGGTTCGGGTACTGCTGCTGTTGAGGTGGTGGACCTTGATGCTTTGGCGGAGTTTGATGCTGTGGTGGACCTTGATGTTGGGGCTGCAGTTGCTGGGGCCTCTGAGGGACCCGCAAAGGAGCCGTTTCTTCAAACCGGTCCATTTGGGAATGGGGGGCCTGTATATACCGGGGCTTCCCTTCTGGGCCTGGACTAGACTTGAACCCTTGACTTGGCCCGCCGTTCATTCCATTTGGTTGCTCCTGTACATAGTCTTCCGTATTGAACTTCGTGCCCAGCGATGGCGTATGGAACTTGGATTGATGCTGTGTAGGCGAGTGCATCTGCAGGTTCTGCTGGATTGGCGGAACTGCCACCTGTTGCAGGATGATTGGAACTGCACTTTGTTGTCTGAAAGGCTTCTCATGTGTAGGAGGAATGGGAGGCATTTCGTCGCTTGCAAGGGAAGAAGAATCTAATTCCAACCGCTGGCTATCGGACTGGCTTTCATAGCGATCGCGTCCAGAATTTTGGTCCACGGCCTTGGAAAATTGCTTGCTGAACTCATTATACTGGGTCAACGGAGATTTCACCGAGGAGTACGACGAGTTGCGGTTCTGGCCAATGGGAGGAACGGCCAATAAATCCTCTTCTCCGTCGCTCGTACTTGCTTCTGATTCGTCGTCGCTTTCGTCACTGTTGATCAAGTGCAGGTCGTTCATGGGGTAAGGCCCGTTTCTCAACGACTTCTTGCGCATGAGTGACGGCAAGTGCTTTTCGTCGATTTCCTCTGCACTGCCATTGAGGATCATGTTTCGGTCGTTGAACCGGTCCGAAGGGGTCTCGATGGTCGAGTACTTCTGGTAAATGTCTGCGAGCTGCACCGAGTGACGTTCGGGGCTGGGGGGCTGGATCTGGAGGTTGTTAACGTTTTTGTTCAAGCCTCCCTGTTGGTTTTTGAGTCCAAACAGGAGTGACTTGTCGGAAATAATTGAGGCAGAGGCCTCTGCATTGAGCCGGGGCACTATTCCAATGCCAAGACCAGCTCCATTAGGTCCTACGGGTCCTCCGGGTCCAGCTCCATGTGGTCCAGGCCCACCGTATCCATGTCCTGGACCCTTTGCTCCATATCCTTGTCCTGGATGAGATGGATGAGATGAAAGACCTTTGCCAAACTGGACAGGGGGCTTTGCCTGGGCTGGACTCAGTCTGGAAGAGATCCTGGAGCTCGTGGGACTTCCCAAAGATGGACTGTTCAAAGAACTGACTGCACCCAAGAAGCCCCGTGACGAGCCACATCCATCGTAGCCCTGTGCCAATTTCAGCTTCAATACTCTCTTGATGTTTTCCTTCCAAGCAGAAGCATCCCACGAAAGACCCGCGTCGGAACCCATCAACGGATACAAGTCCAGCAGATTCAAGTAGTGCACATGAGGCAACGTGGGAAGACCGAAAACAAGCGACTCTGTATCCACTCTGTCGGCTTTCAAGCGCTTGGGCCGGCCGTACAAGCCAAACGAGTCGAAAAGAGGTACCAAAAAGCGGATCAACGTATCAAACCCTGGCACAGACGAGTGTTGTTCCGGCATGATGAAGAGCGAAGTCTCCTGGCCATCGGGATCCAGCTTTTTCCCCTGCAGCTTGAAGTCGATGCTACCCTCCAACTTCATGATGGTGCTCTTGTCAATAAAAAACGGCAGTTGTGGATAAACGGCAGTGACAGAAGTTGCCGAGGAGATCACGCCCAAAAGAGACTTCTTTTTGATATTTTCCAGGTCGTAGAGCAACACGCGACCTGAACTAAAACCCTTTTTCTTGCTCTGGCTGGGTTCAATCACGGCATAGCACCGGCGCCAGGCCATACCCGAACCATAGCGGATCTTGACCCAATCCGAATGAGGAAAGCGTTTTTCGCCAAGAATTGTCCGGATATCCGACAATCGCAGGCCTCGAGCCGATAAAAGTGCCCCTGTGTATGCTTCCTGGAGCAGCAGGTACTCGAAAGTGGCAAGGCGGAGCGAGACAAGCCACTCCTTCAACAGATCATAGGATTTGAGCTGGATAATAAAGCGGTTTTTCAAGGTCGTCAGCACGATGATCACATTTTCAAGTTGTTGTTTTGCAGCCGGAAGCACCTTCATGGCGTTAAACACAGCATCCGTGAAATTCAAGTATGTAGGCTTACTGCTGGCCTCGAGCAACTGTTCCGGGGAGTTCTTAAACTTGGCCAATGAAACCGCATCCCAGTACGCCAACTGGTTACCCGTCAAGATTCCATACACCTCCTTCCACTCACGGTCTGCAGGGTTACCATCACCGTTGAGATCATTGTAGAGCATAAATATTCCCTCATGGTAACGGCGGTGGGTCTGAGCCAGGAGCAACGTGACAATGGGCACAAGTTCGGGCGACACTTCGTCATTGGGATCAGTTTGGGAAGCATCCAGGATATTTTTAGGCGCCAGTGTTTTCTTTGGCGAAAGAGCAAACTTCATCTAGGTCTGGGACTATCTTATGGAGTAGATTGTGATTTGAAACAACAGTTCCTGGAAGTGGAATGTTGATTTGCTTCGTGATTTGTTTGAAGAGACCAGTGTTTCTGTGTTTGTGATCTTTGTGTTTTTGAACGGTTGGTGTTGCCAAAATCAAGTGTCTAATGTTTCTTATGGGGTCACCTAATGTTTCCGTATGTCAGATGGAATCTTGGATTGCTGAATGCAGTACGCAAGTGGAAGTAGCCGCCAGAGATTCTATATGAATTTATTGGGATAAGGGACACGGATCGAAGTGAGATCCGAAAGGGGAGTGTCCTGTATTTTAAAGATGGGGCTAAAACAGAGGTGGGTGTTTTTAATGGAGAAGTGGGAAAAACGGCGCGAAAGATCTGAGTATGCGAGAAGCTAAATGCGAAATGAGAAGACGAGTGAAATTTAGTCATGTATGTTTTGGGTAGTGCACGATCACCTATTTTCTTCGATTTTTGAACCCGGATTCAACCCATTTCGGGTAAAAACAAAGTGTAGTATTCATTCCCACATTCGGAAGTAAAGGATTAGATGTCCTAAATTCTTAATCCAGAAATACTACCAACTCGAAACACCATATTATCGCATCATCTTGGTGAGCAACCTGCATACACTCCCGAATTGGCTCCGAGATCGTCACAGCGCACTTCTCACATGGCTTGGCATTGGCACATTTCCATATCGGGAAATCGCCCGCCTACCGGGTAATAATCTGAGATTAAAATTCTTCCATCTCCGAGTCCGTGTTATGCCGGTTAAAGTGCATCAAAGAAAAATAAATTGAGACCAAACAATAACAATAACAAACAAACTCCACGAAACAATGCATAACTCCAGCAACACAACAACAAACAATAAAAGAAAAAGAAAAAGATGTGAAACAATTAATTTTCATTCTTATCAATCCACATACTGAAACTGAACTGATATCTGTGATTCAATATTACTAATATAATTATAGAGTTTACTAGTGTATTTTAATATCTTAATATTATACTATTTTAATATTATACTATTTTAATATTTGACTATTTTAATATTTGACTATTTTAATATTATCTATTTTTTTATTGTGGTGTACTGGTGTGCTTTCTCGATGGATAATTTATTATAGTTGGTGCGTAAAAAGTATGGTGGAATAGAAGATGTGGGGAAATCAGTGGATGGAAAATTGCGAAGAAATAAGAACTCCAATCACGGAACTGACTTGACCTTCGATCGCGCATTGCACTTTAAGATCCTCGTGTGCGTCTATCATGGTATATTATCGTGTGCAGCTCAAATTTCCGATAACCAACTTATAGTGGAGTGGAGTGGAGTGTAGTATAGTATAGTGGCTTTAGTAGAGTTTAGTATAATGTATACGTATAATAGTGTATAGTGTAGTAGTGTATAGTGTAGTAGTGTATAGTGTAGTATAATATAGTATAGTATAGTGACTTTAGTAGAGTATAGTGTAGTAGTGTATAGTGTAGTATAATATAGTATAGTATAGTGACTTTAGTAGAGTATAGTATAGTGGCTTTAGTATAGTATAGTGGCTTTAGTAGAGTTTAGTGTAGTGTATAGTGTAGAGTAGTGTAGTGTATAGTATAGAGTAGTGCAGTGTAGTAGTACTGATTATTGTACAACTGTTTGTGCGGAGGAGAACAGATCTTCACCCAATATGCAAGTCTGTTCACATGTTTCATCTGTTTAGCTAATCTCTCTAAGTTTCTAGTATTCAAGGTTTCTACACTTGCCATAGAATTATCATTGGCCGAAACTGCTGTTTCCAGTACGTTAACAGCTAGTTTCTCATCTTTGATTTCCGCTTAAGGTGTACTGGTTGATTTAGTGAAACAATGTTTTAAGTTTTTAAGCTCTGAAAATAACTGGAGATTACCTGAATATTAATACTATAAATAGAGTGTAGTATTAGTCTTAGTATAGACACTTTACTGCGAATTAACATTGAGTGCTTGGTATAACTGTACATTCAGACAACCAACTTATTCTAATATTTACGTATGTTATTGATTACAACTTAGTGATTAAATACTGTACTAGTAGTCCATAGTCCATAGTCCATAGTCCATAGTCCATAGTCCATAGTAGTAGTAGTAGTAGTAGTAGAGGAATGTATCGCTATGATGGTGTAGATATTTCTTGGTACACCCTGAATTACATAATAAAGAATAAAACCTTTAATTAGAATAATTCAAGTACTTTTAGTAATCAGAGTTTGGAGTGTGGAGTCAGTTTTTCTAATACTACAACCGTAGAAGTACATCTGTAGTAGTGGAGTAGTAATACTGTACACTGATAAGTATCTCCATTGGGATATTAATACTGTACTGATTATTTTAACATCATTACCAGTACCTTGATAAGATGTTAGACTAGGTCTGTATATAATCATCAATATACAAGACCAGACTAGAGTAGTACTTTAGTAGTAATAAAGTGTCCTGCATATACGCGCAGATTGCATCTTTCAACGGTGAATGATGATTTTACCATTATTAATAAGAAATGAAACGTTTGTCACGTCCAAATCTGGTAAACTCCAAGCTGGAAACTTACTTCTATAAATATAAACGTGTGATCATGTGAAATTAGAGACTGGTACTATACTTATATACACTACCACCGTTCTTATATACACTGCTAAGACACCCACTACACTATATTCACTCCTATATTATACTAGTAGTAGTACAACAGTACACCATAGTATTAGTATCAGGTAATAGTGATAGTGTCAGATGTGTTTGATCTGGTTATAGATTTACTACTAAACTGTGCTGATTTCTGGAGGTACTCTATAGTGTAGTGTATACAGGAATCTTCTGGTCAGTGGAGTATCAGTAGGGTAGGATGGGATTTATAGTAGATTTATAGAGGATTGAGGATTTATAGAGGATTTATAGAGGATTCTTGACCAGAAAGTCTATTCAGAGACCAATTTTCTACTAAACCATGGACTAAGATTACTCATATTATACCACCTTCTGGTTTCTGTATTACTCTGTATTACTCTGTATTACTCTGTATTACTCTGTACTTTATTCTAATACTTTAGTAGTGTACTAGGAATATACTAGTAGGTAGTAAGGTAGTGGTATTATGGGAGAGGTCGTATGGTACATGTCCTACATATACCATGGCCTTTTTCCAATCCAGAAAATCCCACATTTTAATAAAATTTGGATTAAGAAAAGGAATCTCGAATCCTCAATTCAATCAATCAATAAATAAATAAATTTAAAAAAAAACAGCTCCGTTTCTAATTCTCAATTCACTACTCACTCCTGTCTTTCTCTGTCTTTCTGTCTTTCTGTTTTTTCAGTCCTAACCCTTGCTTCTAGTTTTTTTCCTCTTTTATCATTTGTTTCTTGTCCTGTTCTCAGTTTTTCTCTTTACTCTTAGTGGTACTTTTCATCTTTTTTTAATTCTCAGTACCACTTTTTCCAAGTTCTTTTTAACTTCTTAGTCTTAATCGCTAGATTTTAGATTTTTTTTCACTTCTTCCTAGAATTCCTGATTCTTCATCACTTTTTTTTGTCCAATTATTTACCCTGACTTTCTCTAATTTACTACATCTTCTAGTGTATTTTCTGTACTGCATACAACCCATACATGATACTCCATGATACTCCATGATACCTGAGTCTAGAAAACCGAAAAAAAAAATCAATCTTATTAAATAGGCTACTGCCGTGATTTCTACATTGGCTAAATCTTTCTCCTGTACATGGAAATCCCAGGAATCGTGCCCCCAATTTACAGTGCAATCACCATAGCTTTAATACGAACTAAAAGCTCCAGATCAAACAGGCTTTTCTCACTATAAAAAAATTGACAAATGTCTCATAAATTACTGATCATGCAGTAGCATTCCACCTAACACTTCAGCATCTAGTAGTGTAGTAAATCTGGTACTGTAGTAGTAGTGCTGAGTATGGAGTGTAGAGTGTAGAGTGAATATACAGTACAGTCATGGAGATACACAATATATTAGATTCTAGAAATTATATAATGATTTTAGAATTCATTTTAATGACCTAATCATATGAATCTATAAATATATTTCATACTGTATAGAACACTGGAATGAAGCAAAATGAGTGGAGTGAGTATGATGGAGAATCCAAAGACTGAGTACTAGATGCAGAAGCGTTTTTCTAATAATACATGATTCTTATAAAGTCCAGAGGTCCACTATCTAAAAATCAGTAGAATTTTGACTAGGAATTCTCAAAGAAGAATACCCTTGTTCTATTGGGACTCAGGCTGAGATAGTGACAGTGACAGTGACAGTGACCCTTCTATAATGAGTGGTTCCCAGCTTAAAATCCACGGTTTCAAAGACTGTATCAACTTCGCTGGTCCTTGGACACATTCGTACTTTGAACAAGTACTACTATCCAGCTCAGAGTCATTGGTAAATCTCATTGTAGACACCATGTCCTGTACTTCTCGATCCCTCTATCTCAGTGTCTTCTTCCTCTTAGTCCAACTTTCATTAATAGAGTGGAGAATACAGGAGGATGTTCGAGATTGGATAGTATAGCCAGTATTTAGCTTATACCAGAGTAGAAGAAGATATGGTGTAGACTATAGACTATAGAGCTCGAGTCTCAGTCCAGTCTTCTCTTCTTCCTTTCCTTAGTACCTCTTTTCCTCTTCTCTTCTCTTCTCTTCTCTTCTCTTCTCTTCTCTTCTCTTCTCTTCTCTTCTCTTCTCTTCTCTTCTCTTCTCTTCTCCTCTTCTCTTCCTCTTTCCTTGGTTCCTCTTCTCAGTTCTTCTTCACCACAACTCGGCCGTTGCACCATACCATTGTGCAGTTCCTGTCGTCGCCGGAAAAAACCCACTTCTGAAGCAACTGGAGCATTTGGTGCTCGTAGCCCGCATGGCCTACCTGAGGCCGCTGGAATTCAAACACATCCACATTAGAACCATGGCTCTCGAGGTCCACTAACTGTGCATCGAAGCTCTTACCTTCCTCAAAAGTGCCCACCTGCGCGTCCAACCTACACGCCCGTGCCCCTCCCATGGTGCTCATGTATAAGGCGTCTGCCACGGAGATTTGATCCGCACCGTGAGACTTGGTTTCCGCAAGGGATTTGGTGTTTTCGGTTTCCGCTTGAGAGTTGGTGTTATCTTGAGACTGGCTTTTAATGGCCAAATGGTGCGATACTAGGATCAGCGCCTTAACTACTCCCAACATCGACTGTTCGTAGCCTCCCGAAAGATCCGTGCCCAAGGCCACGTTGATTTGGTCTTGGTAGAGGTACTGGTGTACCGGTGCTTCGCCACTGCTGATGAATGTATTGGATGGGGGACAGTGGGAGATGGAGCATTGGCGTTGCTTCAAAAGAAGCCGTTCTTGTGGCTGCAAATGGATGGCATGTGCCACAATGGTTTTGGGTGTGAGGAGCTTGTGGGCATCGTACACCTGGGCATATGTTTCGTGTTCGGGAAACGTTTCCTGAACCAATTGGATCTCTGCCTTATTCTCCGACATGTGGGTCTGAATGGGCAAGTTCTGTGTGCACGCCAACTCTCCTAACGACGTCATTAGCTCTCTCAGACAACTAGGGGCAAATCGAGGGGTAATGATGGGTTCTAAGGTGAAATTGGGCGGGAAATTGGGGTCCTGATGTATTTTTCGGCAATGGTTGATGACCGCCTCGTTGCCTTGCATGCACTCCCCATACGTCTCCTGGTATTCGGGATACGTCGGATTGCAGTCCATACACACCTTACCCACGAAACCACGCTGTCCTTTTTCCACTAGAAGATCTGCAAACATGTTGGTGGTGTCGGTATCGATGGTAGTGAAGTAGCATGCACAGGTGGTACCGTTGGAGAGGGTTTTATCAATGACTTTGCGGTACACCAGCGAAGAAAAGTTGAAGTTATTTTGTTTGTCACCCACGAATTTGTTTTCCAATTCAAAGGTATAGTTTTTGAGCCAGTCCAAAAGAGGCAACTCTGAACCAATTCCCACATTGGGGTACTGCAGGGCATGGATATGGGTATCGATGAAGCCGGGGAAAAGGAATTTACAGGGTCCTGTAAGATTGTGGAATTGAGAGGTGGTAATTGTGGGGTATTCTTGAAGGAAGAAATCTTTAGGAGTCATGCCACTTTTTTCCTCGTATGTGGTTATTTGTATGATCTTCCCATATTGGTCAACGGCCATAAGCGTATTGGGTCTAATCTCGATTTGGCCTAGCTTTGGCGTATGCACCAAAGTGGCAAGGTAAAGTGATGTCATGGTTATAATGGATGGTGTTGGTTTTGGTTTTGATTTTGGTTTTGGTAGTTTTGGTAGTTTTGGTAGTTTTGGTATTTTTGGTTTTGGTTGTTGGGATGGGATGGAGGTGAATATATAGAGAATTTATAATAGTGCGCGGCGGCATTTCCGCGGCATTTCCGCCGAACCTAAGGGGTCGTTTAAAGAATCCATTTCACTTTCAAATGAAATTCCACTTTATTTCCAAATCTCCAATTGCTACTTAATTTGGATATTGAATGGTGGTTATATGCAGTTCCCTTCAATATACCACTAAAAACAAAAACAAAATCAAATTTTGTTCACATTAAAATACTCCCAAGTTCTTAATTCAACGTAAGGCATTTCAGTACCCAGCAAAAACATTCAAATAATTCTATTTTTCAATTTTAAATACTCCACTTTAAAATATTAAATACTCCACTTTAAAATTTTAAATACTCCACCTTAAAATTTTAAATACTCCACCTTAAAATATTTGATTGGTGTTGGTAAAGGATTGTAGAGGGATGCGGAGAGTATAGAGGGAGAAAAAATGAGTGGAATCAAATGAGAAAAAATGAGCATAAAAACTACTCCATAATGAGAATGAGAATGTGTGAGAATGTGTGAGAATGTGTGAGAATGAGATTGAGAATGAGATTGAGAGTGTGAGAATGTGAGGGTGTGAGGGTCGAGCAATGAGCATAGAATAGTTAATAATGAGAATGAAAGTGTGCATAGAGTAAGGAATAGAATAGAGAGTAGAGTAAAGTAGAATAGAGTAGAGTAGTGGACATAGTTCGAAGTGAATAGAGTATGGAGAGTAGAGTAGAGAATACAGTAGAGAATAGAAAAGAGAATAGAATAGAGTAGAGTAGAGAGTAGAATAGAGTAGTGAGACTAGACTAGAGTATGGAGACTAGACTAGAGTATGGAGACTAGATTAGAGTAGTGAGTAGAGTAGAATACTGTATGGAGAGTAGAATAGAGTAGTGGGTAGAGTAGTGAGTAGAGTAAGGAGAATACTGTATGGAGAATAGAATGGAGTAGAGTATGGAGACTAGAATAGAGTAGAGAGTAGAGAGTAGAGTAGAGTATGGACTAGTACTACTACTAAAAGACTCTACAGCTAATCTATATCACTAGATCTATAAAGATTAAGCTACTATTGAGACTATATTACTACTTCAGAAAAGCTACAAGACTAGGCTACCACTACAAGACTAGGCTAGTGAATATGGTTAGTAAAGAGTATGGAATAGAGTATGGAATAGAGTATGGAATAGAGTATGGACTGTAGTGAGTGGAGTAGAAAAGAGAGGGTGAGTGGAATAGAAGAGATCGTAAGACTGAATAGAGTATAGAATAGTGAGTAGTGATTGTGGGTATGGAAATGAGTCTTAGTCTAGAGTAGTGAGAGTAGAAAAGAGAATAGAGTGGTGAATAGAGTGAGTCAAGAATTATCCACAAAGAATATACTATTGGCCAAGATAACAATAGCTGAGTCTTTGAATCACTTTCTTCATCAATGAAGTTTATACCTCTAGTACCAGACCTTTAGTTTTCTTGGTTTCATGACTGTAAAGTGTAGTCATAGTCATAGTCAGTAGTAGTCATAGTCATAGTCATAGTCATAGTCATAGGTATAGTCATAGTCATAGTCATAGTCATAGTCATAGTCATAGTCATAGTCAGTAGTAGTGAATCGAGTGTATGGTCTGCATAGACGGTAACTTGTTATTAGTTACTAGTGGTGCTCAATTCCTTAGTCTTCTGGTTCAACCATTTTGTCTGTTCTTGTCTGTTCTTGTCTGTTTTAAACTGTACTGACCATGAGAGTGTATTCTCATACGACAGTCTCTATTTCTATCCCTGCTTTGAATGAGGATTAGCGGTTTGATTCCCGTGTAGATCCATGTGTTGATTGTGTCTTGTATAATAAAGAACAATGTACGCTGTTCGCAGTCTTTGTTCGGAGCGTTCTTCTACTCCTGCTGCGACTGCTGCGACTGCGACTGCGACTGCGAAACCTCCACTTGTTGTAAGCCAAGACTCACGATCATGAACCAGAACAAATTCTTGTTTCTATAAAAGCTGGTATTTCTTCTCTCTTCTCTCTTCTCTCTTCTCTCTTCTCATCTTGACCTCTATCCATATCCCAATACATGACCACTTTGCTCCTCTTTGCTTCTCTGTCTTGGCCATGCAACACTTCTGATAGTGAATGATGAGTAAGGAGTAACGACTGTAGTGACAATAGTGAGAAATGACTGGTGAATAAGGAGTATGCAGTAATAACTACTATCACTAGAATAGTTTCAATCACTGGAATCAATGGCTTCATTATTCTAGTAGACCATTCTCATAGTATAACAATAGAATCACGGCACTAATTAATATTATCAGTATCCATAGTGTCATTAGAATTCTTCCATCCCTAGTATCCATGATATATAGAATCAATAGTTTTAGTACCAATAGTATTAGTATCACTGTTATTATCAACACTAGGGTAGTGATGGTAATATATTTTCTTAGTCGTTGTATTCTTCTCTGAAAAATCTCCCAGTTTCTTTCTTTCGATGTCTTAGTTCCAATAGACGATATAGTCCTAGCTTATTGGAATATATGCTGCTTTCACTGGTACTATCGAACGACCCTAGTATTCTAGAGAACTAGACAGTAGTGCTAGTAAACAGTGGTACCCATCAATTGTGGTAAATAATAGCAGTAGTAGTATTGTCTCTAGCTGTTTTTTGACTGAGTTCAGGAAACTCTGATTCCATTTCTCTTTTAGTCAACCGGTCACTTGTGGTTAGAATTGGATGGTTTATCCCATAGAATATGGAATATTACTCCATTATTGACTGTAAGAGTACAAAACTAGAACAGTTAGAAACACTAGATCAGCTAAAAACACTAGATCAGCTAAAAACAAGATTGTAGACTATTTAGACAGATTAGGTAGAATTGAATAAAAAGATAAAAACTAGATAATCAAATAAATTATATTGATTGATGCTCGATTGTTGAATGTTATAGTCTTGGACTGTCTTAAAGAGTTATCAGAGAAGATAGAACTTGAGTCTTGTGTCATTATTAAATAAAGCGCTATAATATTTTCCTATAAAAAAAATGCGGATTCCAAGGGGAAACGCATTCTTATATAGTGTGGAGGCTGCTTTTGTGAAACTTATGCACAGTGGTCAGGGGCTTGCATGGCTGCGAAAATGTAGCCTTGGTAATATATAAGGCCGCCCGCCGCGACTTGGGCTCACTTTTTTAATTCTCACTTAAGCAGTAATTTTAGCGTCTCAAGTCGCATTCCTCAGAACAATGGTGGCAAACACTGACGAACAATGTAAACAATTTGAACATTGATGAACATTGATGAACAATACGAACAATACGATGATTGACGACAGATCGACGACACCAGAGTCGACCGACACGTGGCATCAACCCCTTGCCCGTCTATGAGCCAGCCCCTTTTTGAAGTTATATTAATAGTATCAACTCAGGCTACTACTTCCATGGAGATTATGATGTGACTACCCTGGAGACTGGCTCATAACAGAGGCTAATACACAGTAATACTATAGGAATACAATAGAAGTAGAGTAGGAAATAATAGGAATAAACACGGCTACAGGACCATTAGACAGACTGGACAGACTGGACAGAACGAGACAGATTGGACAGAATAGTCCTTGAACAGTACAACTAGCTTTAATGAAACTACATTATTTCTTCTCTTTTTTTATTCAACGGTGCTGTCTACAGCACCGGGTATGAAATTTCAAAACAATTCATTGCCATGAATAACTTTTCTCCTAACTTCCTTACAACAAAGCACCAACAAGACCAACCACAGCAGCAGCACCAACGGACTGTCCAAGATGGTTAGCAGCACCATTTGGCACAATATTGGCGGAGACCGAAGGAGCAGCAGAGCTGGATTGAGGTCTGGTGGAGCTGGCGGATATAGCAGCAGCAGAAGAAGATCTAGCAGCCTCGGCAGATCTGGCAACAGAAGCAGCAGCAGAGGCCACTGAAGACACCTCGGCAGATCTGGCAGCAGCCATAGCAGCAGAATCGGAAGCCACAGTAGTAGTAGTAGAACGAGCAGACGCAGCAGGGTTAGATGAAACAGAAGGTGAAACAGAAGGTGAAACATTAGACGAGGTAGACGAAGGGGAAACCGAAGAAACCTTTCCACCGCAAGAGTCAGTAAAGGCAGACTTGGCAGCGTCAGCATCTCCGTTAGGACAGATCAGGTCCAAACACTTGTTGACGGCGCTCCCTTCGGAAGAACAGATACACGACAAGTCGCTCAAGCTGTCACACGAAGAAGCCTTCTGGACCTGGGCCACACAGGCCAACAAGCAGGCAGGAGGGGTGGCAGCGACTTGGTGCACGGAGGCAGCGAGAGCAACAAGGGCGGAAATCTTCAAGCCGTACATGATGATGATGATGATGATGATATGAAGAAACGAGTGATGTGGTGTGGAAATGGCGGAGTGGGAAAAAATATAGCGTGCGGTTTGGGGGTGTTCTGTGCAGGCCTTTGAGGGTGGCGCACGCCCCATTACCTATTTTTAGCCACGCCGTCTCGAACGTAAACAAACATCACGTGATCGGCAACAATGAGTTTTCTTGCCCGTTAGAGTCCGCTCCAGTCTGCACCTTCGTCAATCTCATTTATCATTTTTCTCAGTCATCATTTTCATTCGTCGTTTCACTTTCCTTTTTTTTCTCTTGGATCCTAGATCTTGATTTGGGCCGTGAGCCCCGAACCTCTGTACACCACCTCTGCAGGAAAGTCACCAATGAGCACCAGAATCTCCGCCACCACATCCACGGCCAAGTTGCCGTTTAAGGCTCGACGAAGAATATCGGCTCCGATCCCTTTGGAAATTTCAATGGGGATCCGGGGCGTTGTATACACTCCCGGAGGCACCACCACAACTTCACTATGCTCGATATGTGCTAACATATGTCCATCGTAGTTCGCAATGCAGCTTTCGATGCGGGCATTAATCTCCATGTTGGAGAGGGGGTTGAGAATAGTCACCTCGATTTCTGAACTCCAAAGATGGATCGTAGCCCCAAGAAGGAATGGACTGTGTGTAGAGGTGGTCATTGGTGTGATGTTGTTTGTGTGCAGGTCTGTGCTTATATGCACTCCAGACCTTGCAACCATCTCTGTAGTCTTTTCGTACTCGATTTGAGGGACCTTCAAGTCGCTAATTTCAACCTCCTGGAGCATTTTAGGAAGTGGATCTTCTCCTTCTCTCCCTCTAACTCCAATAAATGTGGAATTTGATCCGGAGATCACGTGACTCAAGAATTCCTCCACTATTACCCGTTGCAGTTCGGACTCGTAGCAAAGACTCAACAGTGTAGATAATTTCTGCCTCTTTTCACTCTCTTCGATTCTAAAACCAGAAACTTCGGCTGTCCCGATCACTGTTCCATTATAGGAAATATCGAAGCCCATCATCTCTGAAACTGCCAAAGTCATATTTAAGCAATTGAAGATTTCGAAATCCACCACGATTTCAAGACCGATTTTGCTTGTTGAAGCCACCACAATGTTCTCCACTTTGGTCTGCATGTTGGCCAAAAACTTATCGATAATCGATCTTCCTATGGTTTTGGTCCCAATAAGATGCTTGGATTGGAACACCAAGTCCTTGATCCGGGTGGTTAAGAGCTTCAGCAGAATATCCGCCTGTAAGATATGAGCCGACCAAGGCGGAAATTCGAAACCTCCATTCAAAAAGGTGCTCAAAAGATGACCCAACTCCGTAGGGTCCATGACCTCCACTTCTGTTTTAGGAAACCAAGCAATTGCATTGGTGTAGGGTTCTTTTTTGTCCACGGAAAAAGAGACCTGACCTTCGAAATCCCTGAAACTCACCATTTCTTGGCCTATCCCTCTCTCCTTCTCTTCGTTTTCGTTCTCTCCATTTTCCCTTTTAGGACAATAAAGATGCATGGTACAATTCACCCTGGATGCTTCTGCATAGAAGCCAGATGACTTGAGCGGAATATCCATGGCCACCGATGCCTTTGTGCTGACCAAAGCCGAGAGTTTTTCGTCCCTGGTGAAAACTTCCACTTTCAAGTCCTCAAAAACCGACTCTGTTTCTGGAAAAAACGGCTCAAAAAGCTGGAGTTCCGCTGGAATAGGAACGGCCACCTTGTGGGGTGACTGGAGAAAATCCAGAAGCCATTTGGGGAGGTCCTGGCCAGGCTGGATGTTCATATAGGCACGGAACATATTGTCATTGGCCAAAGAGCCCATGAATTTGTTAAATGGAGAAATTCCATCCAGGCACTCCTCAAGCAATTCCGGAGCCACTTCCGAAACTACCAAGTCGACGTTGGTGGTGGGAATGGAGGAGGGCCTTATATGCACGCTGCTGGTGTTAAAAACACCCAAGCGACAGAGTTTTGAGTCACAGTTCGGCACAGAAAGCTCCCACTGCAATTCCTGAAGGTGGTAATCAATAGGCACCTTTTGGGGGCTATATGCAGACACACTAAGGCGGAGTTCCTCTTCACTTAGAGAAAGCGAGAGGTTTTTAAGCTGCAATGCCGCCAGCTCGGAGAAATTCAACGGCACTTTGTGGCTCAAGATCTCATCCTTTCTTGTAAATTTAAAGAGGCTTTTCTGGAGTACAGGGTCCAATTTCAACGTCACTTCAAGCTCCAGTGGAGGCAGCAGATGCAGCTCAAAGTAATCACCCAAAGCGGCAAGTCCATGCGCTTGCAACACAAGGCTAGTATTAAACAGGATTTGGGAAACCCGGTTATTGGCCAAATTGAGTGGAATTCGGGGTATAGAGGCACTGATCACGTGCGTGGGCTTCAACCCTTTTGCACCCACGTACACGTCACATTTATCTGCAGTAGCCACCGAAACACTGCCAACCATGGCTGCAGCCATGTACATAGAAAACCGCAGAAACGGGTTGCGGATGAGAGAATAGTGGGACGCTATGCTGGCCACGACCTGCACACAGACCCCGTCATCATCCACCGATACCACCGACACGCTTTCGGTATTTGGACTGAAGCCCTGCTCCATAATATCCGAAACATCCAAAAACTTAAGCCCAAAATACCCTAGTAGAACCAAAGCAAGAAGAGCAGCTATTGAAAGGATAAACCTGGCCCCCATTGGTGGTTTCTGTGCAGGACGGCCACTTTCCAAGTCTCTTCCATTCCCAGAAAGAAGAGGCAACGTTTCAGATGGCGTGCTATCCACAGATGGACTCGGTGAATGCATGAAAGTATCCTGAAGAGGAGTAGAAACGGCTAGAGGTGGCAGCAGAGGCCGAAGCACTTTACCACTCAACAGAGGGCGGAGTTTAGGTTCTGAGCCCACCAACCCTGGTTCATCTTTCAACCCTGGTTCATCTTTCAACCCTTGTATTTCATCTTTTTGATGCCCAATTCGGGTTCTTTCAGGCCCTGTTCCATGTGCAGGTATTCGAGGTGTCTGAGGTATCTGAATTTGAGGCGTTTCAGATGTATGCACAGTATTAAACCTGTCTCGTACTGAAACAGTTTTGGCACGTATTTCAGTAAGTGTTTTAGGTGAACCATCACTTCTTATTTCACCTTGTGTTTCACCTTGTGTTTCTGTTTCTGTTTCTGTTTCACCTTGTGTTTCAGTTTTAATTTCACTTTCACGTGTTTCACTTTCACGTGTTTCAGATTCTTGTCCTTCACATGCTTCAGATTCACGTGTTACAGATTCACCTGTCTCACTTTCACCCGTTTTACTTTGTGTTTCAGATGTTTCAGGTTCATGCAGTGACTGTACACTCTTGGCTGGACTCTGTTTCAGGTGTGTTTCAGCCCCCTTGGATCCCAGACTTGCCCCCAAATCCCCACCTAAATTCGGGGTTTGTGGTTCAATAACTTCAGACGAATCCTCTTGATATGGGCTAGAACTTTCTGTGGTGTCAGCTTTGGAGTCTGCATGTTCCAGTGTCTTCTTGGGCGTCTTCTTCCCACGCTTCTTGGTACTCTTCTTTCCTTTAGCATTCTTCTTTCCCATTGTGCAGTCTCTTTGTAAAAAATCCACAGGTATTTAAATAAATATGAAAGGAGTGATGGGATGAAACCAATCTAAAACTTGGTGAATGGGTGGAATGGGTGGAAGGGGTGGAATGCAAGCCCCTGTCTATCTCAAATGGTGAGTAGAGATGCGACGCGTGACATGCACGTGACGGTCTTATACTTTCCATTAACTACTTCTGACAGCAAGTCCAACACTTTCGAAGTAATTGCAAGCTTACAAAGGGTAGAGTCGGTACAACTAGAGTTGGTTTTTTGGTGGGTTGGCAAAAAAAAAAGATTGCAGCACCACAATTTCACACATGGTCTCCCACTGCATTACTCACTGTGGCCCTAAGTGGCTTGACTAACGTTGATCGGACGGGAAACAGTATTTTCCACTTGGTATGGCCGCAACCGAAAAATTATTTTTTAATGAAGTTATCCTATGTTTTTTCATCGAGACTATTATTCAATAGCACGTGTGATAATGTAAACAAAGGTAATTCAGTGAGCTAACAGACTACAAACGCATACTTTAATAATGTTTATGATATATCAACACTAACAATAATAGAAATCCTATTGGAATAAACAAACTATGGCAGCCCAATGGGCGCCTGTATAAAAAGATCTGTTGTCAAGCAGCGTCTCGGAATCAGCCAAAGCGCCTTTCAACCTCTTATGGTACACGTACAGAAGGTCTCTTTCTGTAGATTCTGTAGAAACACATTTTCTTGCGTCTAGTGGACATGGCCGTGGCTGTGAGCATGGTCATGTTGCTGGACGCTTGGGTCAACGTTAGGGTCCACCGAAGGGTCGATGCTGGGGTCCACAGGTGGGTTCAGCAACGACGAGTTGCCAGGAGCGGCCTCCATGGCTGCAATTACAGCAACGTCTTGAACAGAGGGGTGACCAGAGTCCTCATGGTGGTGTTGGTGGTGGTGGTGTTGAGGGTGCTGAAGCTGGTGGAGCTGTTGTTGCTGGTGTTGCATGTGGTAAGGGTTTCCTTGAAGATGCTGGTGGTCAAGCATATCAGGCTGGAAACCAACAGCAGCAGCAGCAGCAGCAGCGGCGGCAGCATTGCCTTGACTGCGGTGCAAAGGTTTTTCAACCAACGTTCTGGTGTACTTGGCTCTCTTTTTCTTACCTCCAATCACAGCGAAGTTGGGCTCCGGAGGGTGGTTGTGGGCCGGGTGAATCATTCTCAAGATCCACATTTCCGAGTCCTTCTTGTCGTCATCGTAGCCGTCAAATTCATTAGGGTCCTTCTTGATCTTCTTGGACTTGTCCTTCTCTGGAGGGTACAAGTTGGCCACCAATCTGTAGCCACACTTAGATCTCTTGGTGTATGCCACTCTCTGTCTCTTGGTGGCATCCTTCACAGTGGTTCTAAACAGTCCGGATCTCTCACACTGGAAGTACACGGCCTTGGGCTTGGACGAGTTGATCACGATCTTGCACTGCTCCTCCTCGTTGAGCACGTTCTTCACGTACTTAACTAGGTCCAGCTTGCTAGAGAATGTCTTAATAATGTCTCCCTCGCCATGGCGAGACACCAAAAAACCACCGTTTTCGTAGTCAATGCCCGCAGTTGGGAGGCCCAACGCGTGCTGGTGTTGGGGCATTTGCTGCTGGTGCATCTGCTGCAGCAACTGGTGGTGGGGCATCAGTTGCAAAGGGTGGTGCTGCTGCATTTGGTGCATATGGTGGTGCTGTTGCTGCATTTGATGGTGTTGTTGCATCTGATGGTGCTGTAAAGCCTGCTGTTGCAACTGGTGTTGTTGCAACTGAGCAGCAGCATTGGCAGCGTTCATACGGTGGTACTGGCTGTCTTCATCATGATGGCCAATGACACCAGGGTTCTGGAACTCATGGCCATTAGCTAAGGCAATGGCAGCCGCGGCAGTATGGTCCATTTGTTGTTGGTGCAAGTGGTGTTGTTGTTGGCCGAGGTGAGACTGTTGTTGAGCAAGTCCTTGGCCTACAGAAGATCTTTCGTTGGAGGTCGAAGGTCCAGACATGGAATTGTGACGAGGTCTGGCAAACACGAGTAGGTCTTGCGGGGAGATTCTAAGACGTGCGGCGGGGTCAGTCTTGGAAAGGCAAGGGGACTCGGGCGAAGAGGTGGATTCGCAAAAAGCTGGGTAGCTTGGGGAATGTTTTTGTTTTTTTTTGTTTTTTTAGAAGCGGAAGCAGAAGGCGGGAATTTTTTTAAAAGTCAGGCCTGGAGTCAGCAGCGGAGTTTGGGGCTCGTGGGGTGGTGTTTGTGTGGGTAAACAGAGGGTGTGGATATAATCTCTGTCCTGCACAACTTGGGGGAGTATATATGGCAAGCTCAAGTCCTGGACATAAAAGTAGTAGGTGTGTGTGGAAGAGGGATTGTTGATGTTGCGAGGTGGTGGGCACGCGGGCGTGCGCGGGCCGGAAAAAAGGAGTCTATGTGCAGGCGTCCAATCAGAGGCCATATTTGTGCGCGCATATTCGCGCTCTCGCGTCATTTTCCAAACAAACACTGCCTGGTTCTGAAGTGTTTAGTGCGACTGGTCATTCGCACCCACCGCCCGTACACTAGATAAAAAGACTAGACAAACTAGACAAGTAGATAAATCCACAAACTAGACAAAGACAAGTAGACAAACTAGACAAACTAGACAAAGACAAATAGACAAATAGACAGATAGACAATTAGACAATTAGACAAATATAGAGCAGACCAGATATCTTTTATGGATTGTTTTCACCATAGGGCTTGGCATGTGTTCATACTACAGTCACGCACTAGTATATGAGTCCACACCAAGCCATAAACCAAGCCATAAACCAAGCCAAATATCTTAAAACCAGCTATTTATTTTTTTATTAGATTGTAGTAAATGTATTTCTAATAATTGGAAATTTTTAAAAAATTTCAACCACAGGATCTAGAGATACCGCACTCTATAGATCTCCAGTCTACTCCCCATTCTATACTATAGATCCTCTGTGACCATTTGTTAATTTACCGTTTTCAGATTACACAGTGATTTACCAAGATTGTAGAGTTCTAGAAGTGCTGCTCAGTGCTAGACTAGTACTAGAATGTATAGTAGTCAGAGACGGACATGAGTAAATCCCATAGTTTATACATCAAGTAGAATCCAGTAAAAGAATTTAAAGAATTTAAAGAATTTGAAAGAAATCAAAAAAAAAAATTGAAAGAATTGAAAGTTTCTAGAATGATTTAAAAGGTCTTAAAATGGTCCATTAGGATACTCCTTAGTCATGGACTCAAGTCACGGTCTCAACACTAGAATCGATGATTTAAACTAATGTTTTGGATTAATGTTTTGGATTAATGTTTTGAATCAATGTTTTGGATTAATGTTTTGAATCAATGAAATTGGGTGTTTTTCCCGTAAGAATATTGGTCCTAAAATGGTATTTCAATTTAAGGTATAGTGGTCACATGGATGTTGTTAGATGGTGTAGATCTGTCCTCTCGTAATTCGTATATATGAACCACCATTTTGACCAAATATAATTCAAAAAATCATCAGAAAAGGATTCAGAAATATACATAAAATTTATGTAAAATTCTACCATGGACTTGGGCATTGCACACCTTTAATGTCTTGCACGTCCAAAAGCTTAAATATTCCCATCCCAATTACTCATCAACAGAGACATATTTCCAATTTCCATCTTTTGTGGTTTAATTTCCAGCTACTGTGGTTCAATTTCCATCTGTTGTATGCGGTTCTATCTTTTCACGTGGCCATTTCCTGTTTTCCTGAATTTATTACATAATATACAATGACTTGATCTCTTGAAAAATACTCTCTCTCTCTATCTTAAAGTGGTACTAAGTATAGCCTGGTTAAGGAATCATTACTCTCGAGATGTTTTATTCACTAATAATTGAAATCACAGAGAATGGAAAATCCAGATCTTGGTTGAAGCGGATGAACTCTATAGTGTTCACATCTGGTCCTCCAAAAACCTCAGTCTGATGAACGACTTTGATGAACGACTCTGATGAACGACTCTGATGATTAGAGTGTATGAAATATCTCTTCAAGACCATGCAAGAGCTCTAAAACTGGGTCGATTTTGTTTTCTTTGGAGAATATGATTCTTTAACTTTGGCCTATCATCTTCAATCTTAGACTAACCGTTTCTACCGTTTCTACCATTTCTATTTCTACTATTTCTATTTCTATTTCTACCATTTCGTGACTAGTTAAAATTCTAAGTCGAGTTCCTTATTGGGTTATGGTTTCCATGAAAGACAATCAGGCATGTGGTTGGCCCATTGTTTATTGTAGGTGTCATTAATATTGCTGGTTACTTAACCCGGAACTCATTACTGTCCATAATAATAACTATAAAAATCTCGATTTCACCACTTATATTCACTCTAGTTTAATACTTTTACCGTTGTCCTCTACCAGAGTCTTTGAACCGTCACCTTGACCAGATACTAAAACTATAGACTAAAAATATAGACTAAAACTAGAGACTAAAACTAGAGACTAAAACTATAGAAAACTATAGACTAAAACTATAGAATAATTTCGGACTATTAATAGACTTGAAAAGAAGGGATTGCTTTATTTGGAGTCGAGTTTCTTAGATGACTAGTCAGTAGAAGCCTTAGTTAGTCCTGGAGGATATGACTAGATTAGCCAAAAAACCCTAATGATTTTGAACGGTTTCTCCTTGAAAATCCCCAGATATAGCCAAGCATCACGTATATTAGGTTCTAAAAAGGGAACTGGTTTGATATGCATGGCTCTTTTGGGACGGTTTGCTGTTTGTCCTATCATGGTGTGCACCAAGACTTGGCCATATTCACCTGGACACTTTTGGAACTTGAACATACATACAGTCAGGGTCTAAGGCCTTTTTTCAGGGAAATTCGGAGAAAAGTGGACGTTTGTAGCGAAGTTTGTAGCGAAGTTTGTAGCGAAGTTTGTAGAGGTGTAGAGGTGTAGAGGTGTAGAGGTGTTTACTAGGTAGTGCAATCACAGAGAATTTCTCCTAGTATTAGTAATATCTTAAAAAAGTACTCACAAACCTCCAATGATCACATGTGAATTTCCATAATTTCTATTGTAATCATTAGAGTCTGACTCATAGTTGAAGATAACCACTATGGCCAGTGCGTGTCAGGTGGAGTAGCTCACGTGAGCTCATAGTACAGATATTGCCAAATATTAGAATTGTCAAATATTAAAATTGTTAAATATTAAAATTGTCAAATTGAATACTGTCAAATATTAGATCCTTTTTTATACCCACTAAAAGAGAATACCCGAATCCTGTATACAGTGCTTTCGGATCAGTGAGGAGAGAGTCAAGCCTAAGGAACCAATCATACATTAATGTTAGACCCCCCAAAATTACTAAAAATGGAATTAATATCCAGTGTCCCTTTATTCACTCACTCTTTTAAAAATCTAAAATTGACTAAATTGGGGTAAGTCTAGGGAGACGAAGTACACCAGATTATCCAGGCTTAACATCCTTTTAAAATACTCTTCTACTTCTTGGTATATTCGATAGAGACCTATTTTATGCTTTAAGAGTTTTGACTCGATTCCTGTTTCAGTACTGTTTCAGTTTCTCATCAACTGACAATTCCTGATGCGTGAGTTATTATAAGCTATTGACTGGCCATGATGATGGTTTAAGTACGAGTCATAGTAGTGTATAGTATCACCAATAGATTTAAAGAGTATAGAAAAGTGTCTAAAGGTTTGAGTTTGACTTAACAGTTGATGACTATTCTTGATTAGGTATAAATGTCTCGTGTCCTGCATACTAGCACCGTACACATGACCAAGTTCAACTTTTGACCAATTGGTCAAAAAAATTACTTAGTTTATAGAAAATATGGTATAGTATAAAGATAGAAGAGGAGGAATATAGAAAGAATATGGTATAGTATATAAGAGGAGGGGAGGAATATGAGCATGGGTCATTAGGAATTGGTACAGGAACACTAGACAAGGATCAGTACAGAGAATTCCTGAGTATAAGAAATATCGATAATGGTTATATCACTGGAACTATCTGATATTTATAGACTGTATAGACTTTATAGACTGTGTAGATTGGATCTGGTGGTATGAGTATGGGTGTACAGAGTAGTGTATAGACTGAGTGCAGGATAATATTCATCCATTTTTTTTGAAATTTATTTTATAAATTAGTATTTTAGCTTACTTTTGGGTGTTATTAATATTGATATTGATAGTTATATACGAGTAAATCGGGTTAGAAACGAAGATGACTCTCATGTCTACTTCCAAATATAGACCAGTACTGCACACTAATGATCCATCTATACTGTCTTTTTGTCTTTTTGTCTTTTTGTCTTTCTGTCTTTCCATCTTTTTGTCTTTCTCTTAGTCTGAATATTCACTGTACACACTAGGTATATAACCTACATTATTGTGTGTGGAGTGTATATAAGGCTATATCAGTGATGGAGCCACTATATAATTTCTGGAAACATCCCAAGGCTTATCTGATACTATTTCATCATATATTCACTTTAATAGCATCTTTTGGTTGCAAGACTACAAGTACTGGCTACAAATAAATATAATGATGATATATATTGGGATCCTGCATATAAGTACATCCCCCAATTTCCTTCAAATTAAACCATATAATCAACCCCAACGCTAGCTTTCATCACCCCTAACCAATATTTTCTCCGGTCAATTTCTGATTTTTGGCGTGTTCTTGAGTATACTCATTTTCGCACCCACTGTATAATTCATATAATTTCTATAAACCCCAGCTTATTATACACAATAATCTACAAACAACTCACCACAAAACAAATAAAACAAAACAAATAAAGAGTTAAAAAAAGTACACGTATTAAGAATTAGAAAAAATTCATTGAAAACTCTTACAATATACAGGCCGTAGAATTGTCTAAAGGTAAGTATATCGATGGTACTGCACACAAGACATGACGATTATCTCCAAAGCCATCTGCATACTCATATTGAACCACGCATACTCATATTAAACCACGCATACTCACTCCAGCGCATACTCCATTAAGATATACAATTTGAAAATCAGTACATTTTAAAAATAATACATTTAGATATTGATAATTGATTTCTCCTGCATACGGAATGATTTCTATATCGGATGAAAAGGCCCGCAGCCTTGATAAAGAACTCCATTGGCTTGTGAGCCAGATCATAACCCCAGAATTCCCCCAGCTCCTAGAAGTGCTCCAAATATGCTCCAATCTTCTTCTATACAATACTCCACAGCATCCTAATGCTTCTGAGCACATAGAACGGGGTCCTCCAATCACACTCCCGTTTTCCTCGGGAAAATCCGACGAAATCTCGGGCATTATTGTCCGAGATGGTGCATATATCACCAAAATGAGCGCCAGTGTTCGGGAGAAACACTTCAACCGACTTATCAACCGTCTATCACTCCGAAAACCATATCTACTTCTGCAGATCTTGACTGCTAAGCAGAGCATTGATTCTGCGGTGGAACTAATAGTACAGGCCATGTCGATTTTCGACCGCGAACCCAGCGTATATGAAGATCAAAAAGAGGTTCAGGAAGATCAAAAAGAGGTTCAAAAAGATCAAAAAGAGGTTCAAAAAGATCAAAAAGAGGTTCAAAAAGATCAAAAAGAGGTTCAGAAAGAAGTTCAAAAAAATGGGGAAAATCAGGAGGATTGTGGGGAGCATGCCCGAAAAGGTATATTGTGTGGGGCAGAATCCCATAGACAACTCGTGGAAGTATTCCAAGAACTCCTCAAAGAACTCCAAAAAGCCAAGTCTAGCCTTCAGCTTCCCACAGACCCCAACTTGGTGTTCCCGCAGCACGTGACGCCCGAGTCTATGTTCGAGCCCGATCTTTCTGGTTCTATAGCTGTGGATGTGTACTTAAGTCTGGCAGAAATCTGTATTGATATCAAGGACTTTACTCGTATTGTGGAGAAGCCGTGGTGTGAAATCGACCTATCCTCGGGAAAACTGTATGTGGATAAGCTACGTGACCAAATGTCCCGAGGCAAAGATGTGAATGTGGAAAAAGACGAAGGTGGGGTCTTTCTGAGTGTTCTAGGCCATCTCCTGTTGAAGCCCCGCTACGATACCCAGGATTACATCACCCGGTGCGTCACCTATAACAATAGCGTGGTGATTGTCAATAAGAAGCTAGAAGTTCTGAGCGCAGACCCGGTGCTAGTGAGTGCTTTCACCAAACTTGATTCCGTGGAGTACATGGTCAGCAGTTTTCTCGAGAACATCACCAAGTTGAGTCATTAAGTACCCAGATTACTGTCCAAATGTCTACTATCATTCCTTCAATTGTTTCCATGGTCCAGATATTCACAATTACTACGATTTCGAGACATGCTCTGGTGCATAGCTGCCGTATGAAGCTTCCATGAACAAACCAAACCGGATTTTGTCTTCAGTTCCAAACGAGATGATACGACTGATGTACGCAAATGGCCAGAAACAATTGATTTGTTGCATGAAACAAGGTTACAGCTAACAGATACAATATGTCTCTGTGATAGAAAGAGATCATAGAGTATCAGTCAGTATACAGCAATAGTGATATACTCAGAGGCCATGGATAGCCTAGGGTCAACTTGATGGGTCAAGTGGATAGGGATGCAAATTCTAGACTTCAGAAAGACACTTTATGTATGCATCTGGATATGGTGATGGTTAATTCTGCATATTATCATCAATACCCAGTCACATGACTATCAAGGAGCATAATTCAAGTCTGGCACTATACCTAGACACCAGTCTGTGCAGTCTGATCAGGACTAGTGTGGATTCCATATTCCATGTTTTATACTCATGTTCAAGCACCATTACGAACTACTATACTAACTGAAGCAGTCTATACACTCCCAACTCCAGGGTCTACCACACCAGATTTTTATACTGATGACCTGCACTCTAATACTGATGACCTGCACTTTAATATCGATGACCTGCACTCTAATACTCCAGGTATTCAGTAAAAAAAGGAAAAGTTTTTAATTAGGAATTTCATGTGTTGAAGTCAGTCCGGTATATAATGCCATATTCATGTAGCAGTTAACAGTGAATCTTGGTCTACTTCCGAATGAAGGTTAATGAGTTTTGGATATGGTACTAAGTCGGATACATTACCGTTTTGGGAATCATATAATGAATTCCTTTTCATTTACAGAATCAGACGAATTGATTGGCTGCTCTATTATCAGGCCACTGCATGACGACTGCACATAAGGTGACATATAACGATTCCAAACTTCCACCAAAAAAAGAAGAAAAAAAAAGAAGAAAAAAGAAGAAAAAAGAAGAAAAAAGAAGAAAAAAGAATAGAGAGTAAAAAATATGAGAATAGAAAAGACATGATTCTTAGACACTAAATTCTATTTTTAATGTATACAATGTGGTACACTTTGACTTTATATGGAGAGTCCTGCATATAAGCCACAAAGACCGCTCGCTCTCCACTCCCACCCATCTATGCTAAGAGGTATTACATGCACCGTCAAAACACGCTATCAGCCTCAATTTTCTCCAAGATTTCAACATAAACCACTCTTCAACCCCCGCAATCCAGAACGCCTTTTTTCCCGTTCTTTTTTCCCCCTTTTGAACCAATTTACCCCAATGTCCTACACCATTCTTGCTGACGACCCGGCCATCGCCAAACCTCTCCTTGACACTCGAAAATACCGTTTTTTGCAGCTCAATGATAATAAGCTTCATGTATTGGTGATCCATGACCCCGAAGCCGATCGCTCGGGTGCTTCGTTGGATGTAGGAGTGGGCTCCTTTGCTGACGCCAAATATGGTGTTTCTGGCTTGGCCCATTTCTGCGAACACTTGCTTTTCATGGGAACAGCAAAGTACCCCGAGGAAAATGACTACGCCAGTTTTTTGGCCGACCATCTGGGCCATCTGAATGCATACACTGCGGCTGAACACACCAATTATTACTTTGAAGTGGACTCTGCTCATTTGGAGCCTGCCGTGGACCGGTTTGCTCAGTTCTTCATCAGTCCTCTTTTCAGCAAGAGCTGCAAGGACCGTGAGATTCGAGCCGTGGACTCGGAGAACAAGAAAAACCTCCAGAATGATATGTGGAGGCTTTACCAGCTAGACAAGTCGCTCAGCAACCCGGAACATCCTTACAACGGCTTCTCTACGGGTAACTTGCAAACGCTCAACGATGACCCCTTGGAAAACGGCTGGAACGTGCGTGACATCTTGCTTGACTTCTACCGGGAGCAGTACCTGTCCAATATCATGAGTTTGGTGATTTTGGGCAGAGAAAGCTTGGACGAGTTATCCGAGATGGCCATCTCCAAGTTCAGCGGAATCCCTAATCGCGATTTGTCTGTTTCCAAAGATTACGCCGAAACAAAGCTCTACAAGGAGGAGAACCTTGGGAAACTCATCCAGGCTAAGTCCATTATGGACTCGCACAAGCTTGAGCTTTCATTTTTCATCCCCGACGATTTGGAAGAGTTGTGGCAAGTCAAACCAGGCCAGTACTTCTCGCACTTGATTGGCCATGAGAGTGATGGGTCGCTTCTCCGGTTTCTCCAGGCCAAAAACTGGGTTGTTTCGCTCCTGGCCGGCAGCCAGACCGTGTGTGCAGGAGCAGCACATTTTATGGTGGAGCTTGAATTGACTCCAGAAGGCTTGGATCATTGGGACGAAATCTTGGTGCATTTCTTCGAGTACTTGAAGATGGTGCACTCCGAGAAGCCACAGCTGTGGGTGTGGCAGGAAACCGCCGATATGTCCCGGATCAACTTCCGATTCAAGCAGAAAGTCAGCACCTCGTCTACGGTTTCCAAAATGAGTAACCAGCTCTACAAATTCACGGAAAACTACTACATTCCTCCAGAAAACTTACTTGATTCGCTGATCATGAGAGATTTCAACCCACAGGAAATCGAGAAGTTCGGCAGTTTCTTGAACCCCACCAATTTCAGAGCTACACTCACCAGCCAGACTTTTGAAGACTTGCCTAATCGGGAAAAGTGGTACGGAACAGAGTACTCGTACAACGACCTTCCCGAATCGTTAGTCGAAAAAGTTACTGGGGCGGAATTTAACAAGAACTTCCACTTACCTCAGAAAAACAAGTTCATCCCCAAGAACTTCGATATCCACAACCAAAAGTCGGAAACACCCATGAAACACCCATTCCTCATCAAAAACTCGGCTAAGTTCGAAACATGGCTCAAACAAGATGACCATTTCACCGTTCCCAAAGGCTACATCAACTTGCAGATCCATCTTCCGCCATTAGCCGAGTCCGTGACCACTACAGTAATGGGAAACTTGCTCAGTGAGCTTTTCGATGATTACCTTAATGACTTGAAGTACTATGCCAGCATGGTGGGGCTCAACTGTACCATGTACCAGATGAGGGACTGCTATGTGATTAAAGTGGGAGGGTACAACGATAAGTTACCGGACTTTTTGAAGCAGATTTTGGAAGAGTTCGTGGGGTTTTCGCCGGAAAAAGACCGCTTCGAATCCATCAAGTATAAGTTTGCCCAAAGCCTCAAAAACTTCGGTTACCAGACTCCATACTACCAGATTGGAACCAGGTTCTTGCGCATGGTCAACGACAAGACCTATACACACGAAGAGGAACTTGAAGCAGTCAGCAAAGTCAACTATGAAGATGTTGCCCAGTTTGCCAAGGACATCTGGTCCAAAGGAGTGTTCGTGCAAACACTTATCCATGGAAACTTCAAATTTTCGACTGCATCTGAGGTCAGCTCGCTTTTGGACAAGATGTTTGCAGACAAGACGACCATTGCGGATGAAAAGAATGCCGTGGAAGAGGCCATCAAATTCAGCAGTCACAAGTTGGAAAGCGGTGAAAACCTCCGCTATGAGACAGACTTGCAAGACCCCAAAAACGTCAATTCCTGCATCGAGTACTTCTTGCAGATTGGCGATTTGAAGGAAGACGCCAGAAACAGGGTGCTTACCGATTTGCTCTGTACCATGCTCCAAGAGCCGTGCTTCAACCAATTAAGAACAAAGGAGCAATTGGGATACGTGGTGTTTTCGGGCTTCAAGCCGACCAGAACATACTACGGTGTACGGGTGTTGGTACAATCGGAAATGTCATGTGAATTTCTCGAGTACCGGATCGAGGAATTTTTACGGAGTTTTCAGGAACGCAATTTAAGCCCGGAAGAGTTTACTAATGAGGCTTTTGAAAGATTTAAAAAGGCCTTGCTGTCGAAAAAGTTGACCAAGCTTAAGAACTTGCATGAGGAGAGCAAACGGTTCTGGGGTGCCATCACCGATGGCTACTACGACTTCACGCAGAAAGAGGATGATGTGAAGATTTTGGAGACCATCTCCAAAGTCGAGTTCTTGAAGTTTTTCACTAGTGTGGTGTCGCCAGAAACTCCTAGACTCTTGGTGTACTTGAAGCCCCAGAGTGTTCCTGCATTGAGCGAGGAAAAGGCAGCCTCCATGGCCATCAAAAACTACCTCGCCAAACACTCGCCAAAGTTTGAAAGTGATGCAGTGGATGAGCTCTTGAAGACTATGGGGATTGAAGCTGCTTTGGACAAGATAGCTGCTCAGGCCGGCATACAAGCACAGCCATTTTCAGACGAGGTCAGAGCCAGAATCTCTGCACCCGTACCTTCTGCATACCCAAGGGGCAAGCAGGTGGAGATTCCAGAGTTCAAGGCATCTCATTCCAAGGAAGACGTACCGCAGCCTGTCAAGGACTTGGAGAAGTTTTATCCTGAGTCCCACTTATAAAGCAATATAAAGTGTGGGTTTAGACCCGTGCACCTATATTTAGATCCGTGCACCAAGAGTGTTTATTTAGACCCGTGCACCAGATATACAAGATCGGAGCGAACTCTACGTACCAACGCCATGAAGACCCTAAGCCTCAACCACATCAACGAAAAATACTTCGAAAAGCTCTTCCTTGCCAAAAACAACACGCAGCTAGCGGCTAGCGTCAAAGGCCGCGTGTTATTGGTGGATCAGCACACCATGGCCATCATCTCCATGTCCTATAGCCAATCCCAATTGCTCCAGAACGACGTGATTCTCGTGGAACTTATTGATAAAAGCACAGATCTTTCAGCAATGAAGCACTTGAACTGCATAGTATACATCAAGCCGTCCAAGGAGTCCATCCAACATTTGTGTGCAGAGTTACAGGCTCCTCACTACAACAACTACCAGATCTTCTTCAACAACACCGTGGCCAAAACAGACTTGGAGACCGTGGCGCTGGCTGATGTGCAGGAAGCAGTCATCCAAGTTACAGAGGTGTTTCAGGATTATTCTATTCTCAACGATAATCTCTTTGAGGTGGGGTCTCCCCAACAAGCACCAGGCAACCAACAAGCACTAGGCAAACGGTCGGTGATCGAGGAATGTGGCAGTCTTCTGAGTTTACTTTTGGGCATCAAGAAGTGTCCTGTGATCAAGTACGATACTCAATCCATAGAACTGAAGAGACTTGCTTCCGAGGCCTTATACTATATCAACTCTAACTCCAACAATAACCTCTTTGATGAGTTGAACCAGCATAGTGACTTGCCGCCGCTCTTGGTGATTTTGGACCGCAAAATTGACCCGGTGTCGCCGTTGGTGGTGCCCTGGACATACCAGCTGATGATCCATGAGTTGATAGGCATACAGAGGAATGTGGTACGGACCCCTGGGTCGTCGGGCCAGTCAGAGCTCCTTCCTCTTTCGGAAAACACTGATGCCTTCTTCCACGAGACCATGTATTTTAATTATGGTGACTTGACGGAACGGTTCCAAAAGTACGTGGACCTGTACAAGAAACAGACCAAACAGTCGTCCATTGAGAACTTAAAGACCCAGGATCTCTCGGAGCTAAAGAAGATCTTGACCCGGTTTCCTGAGTACAAGAAGCTCTCAAACAATATCTTGAAGCATTTGAATATCATCAGTGAAATCGACCTGAAGATCTCGGCCCAGAACCTCTGGCTCATTGGTGAATTGCAGCAGACCATTCTCTGTGACTTGGAGAGCTTTGCTACCATCAAGGGTAAAATGTTGGACTTGGTGGCCGACTCCGAGGTTCCCACGGTGCACAAGGTGAAGATGCTCTTGATCTTCATTGCCAAAAATGCCCACCACAAAGCAGAAGTGGATTTGTTGGTGTCCAAATTATCCGACCCTATCACCACGTCTCCACAGCCTACGGAAACACAAATGCGGCTTATCAAAAAATGGGCTTCGGATAAGAAGTTCTCCCCCAGCACCACCACACAAAGCCCAGCCAATAATAACCTTGGCAACTTGTTCAACAACAACCGCATCAAAATCCAGTCCTTGTTCAATGGGAACTCCAAACAAACCCAGGCCCAGGCGGCCCGGAACGATAACATCTACATGCAGTACATCCCAAAACTCCACGAGATCCTCAATTCCATGATCGGCAGTGCCGACGATGGCAGGGATTTGGCCAAGCTTCAGGAAGCCTATGGGTTGGCCACGATGGTGCCTGATTGTGTGGCCAATCAGTACGGGAAGAACCTCTCGTCGGTGCCTGCACAGGAGATTATTGTGTACTTCAAAGGAGGAGTCACGTACGAAGAGGCCCGGTTGGTGCATGAATTGACGAACCTCAACCCGAACTTAAATTTGATCATTGGAAGCGACCGTGTTTTGAACAGCTCCTCATACTTGGCCAAATTGTGTGATGACATCAATGAGCCTGCAGAAGCAGACCCAAGGGCCCAACGTGCTCAGCTAAGAGATCTTCTTTAATGACAAGTGATTATGTTCACTAAAAACAGGATATTCTCGTCAAAAATACCAGCAAGTGTTAAGGAATTGATATTTATCTATTTCTAATTAATCACAATGGGATTAAGAATAAATGCCCTTTCCATATTACTCAAAGAGTGCATAGCTGACTATACTAACCACCACTAATGAATACTTATGGTTTGAAACCTCAGGTCACTATTGATTGATCGCAGAATAACATCAGTTTGATCGAATACTCTTAAATTGTGACAAGAAAATAATGAGATCAGAAGTCTTTGAGAAGGTCTAGACATGCCATGCAAGAACCCTGAGTCTATTCCAAATACGTGTTCATATGAAAGAAGGTCTAGTCCATATTATGCAAATACAGACACTAATTCTCTACTATATACATTCTATACTAGTCAGTTCTACACCATACACTACCACCTCTATTATCTATTATATATCATCTACTCCACTCTATATTATTCCATACTCTATACTATTCCATACTATTCCAGAGACTATTCTATATCTGCTCTATACACTACTCTATACTATATTCAATGCTTTATACTAGACTCTATTCTCTATTCTCTATACTATACTAGTATACACTATTGTTTAGACTCTTGTATACAATACTAGAGATTCTATACCCTAAGTACTTTAAGCAAACTCAGATTCCTTATTCCAAGCTTATTCTGAACCTCTTGTTTCTTCTGGATCCTGCATACTAACCCATACCTGGTGTACACATACCACAATACTCTCTACTATAAACTCATCTATACATTCTTAATACCAAAGAGATGTTCGGAGATAACCTTATTGGATATAAAAACCGAGTGTTTGGTAAATTTACACTTGAGTTGCATTCAGAATGAATGAGAAGTGAAAGTGTGCTCTCGACCCACGTGACCAAGGTGTTTGGAAGTAACACGGTGATAATTCTAATGTGAACAGTTGGACTACTACTCTTTTTGAACCAAGTTTTGATAGTGTAGTGTAGGTAGTGTATTAGTATAGTGTAGCAGTGTCGCAGTGTAATCTCTGGGCATCAGTTGGTCTCGATACCTAAGTCGATCACGGCCCGTACTTTCCAAAGCGCTGTTCCCAGAACAAGATCTTCTCGGTCAAATTCTCCATCAACTTTAAGTTTTCATCAAACTGGCCCAAGATCTCGGAGTTATCCGAGCCCTGGGCCAACTTGGCCGCCCGCTCTTCATCGAGCTCCATCTGCGACCGTCCCAACCATTCCAAAATGGCCCCCGTCCGCTTGCGCAAGTCGTAGATCGACAGCTTCTCATTGACAAAACGTGGTTTTGACAGCTGACTGAGAAGGTACTCTTTGGACGCAGCCTCCGCTAGTTTCTGTGCATCTGTATCCGTCGGCAGCCCGTTTCTTGTAGCTTTGCCGCTTTTGACCGAACTGGGCCGCAGGCTCTTGGCCTGTTTGGATCGTTTAGGCTTGGGGTTGCGAGGCTCCTTCTTGGCCTTATCCTCTTCTAGGTTTTCCGTGTCCAGCTCTTCCGATTGCAGGTTGGACTCTGCAGCATGGTCCAGAAGCCGTTTGCGGTCATTGCTGGTCGCCAGCGTACCTGCAGAGCCGGCCGACGAGGACTTGGCACTTTCCCGAAGTGCTCGTTGTAACTGTTCATCAAATTCATCATGATTGCGACGCTCTTTTCGCAGTTGTCGCTGGCCCAATGTGCCTGGTTCTGATTCCCGAGACTCCAGACCACTGGACACTTTACGGCTGGACCGGAGCCTCTTATCGTCAACAACTTGGAGTCCTTCCTCACAAAGAGCCACAAGCCGGCTTCGTTCTTCGTTCACAGGGAGATATAACGTTCGGCTATGGCCATCATCCGGGTCCTTGATGAAGCGGTGGAGATCGGGCTTGCACTCCTCACACCAGTACTTATCGGGCACATCCTTATCTATGAAAAGACCCACACAATAGCCATGCTGCCAAACGGAACATTTGTCACACTGGATGAAAAGCCCATTGTCAATTTTGATACTGTACTCGTCGAGAAGGAGCTGCAGGAGCAGCTTGTTGATGGCAGTGATTTCGTCCTGGCCGCATATACACCGAGTGACCTCGTCTTCTTCGGCCTCGATGGGAGACCCTACCTCGACATCTCCTACAGGCAGCTTGCTATCTTGGGCCTTGGCCCGCCCTGACCTTCGAGACATGATGCAATGGGTTTGTGGAATGGCGTAGTGGTAGGATGAGAATTATGGGGAAGAAGACTGAGGTGCGATACGCGTCGTGTGCAGCTCATAAGCTGAGAAGTGGAAAATGGGTTTTAAACTCGCGCGCACCACACCCTGCCATAGTAAAGACAATCACAGTAATAGAATAGAATACACCACACCATACCATACTACATCCTAACCATACTACATTACACCATACCATACTACATTACACCATAGCATAATAAATTAGTAACCAAGATATCCCGATTAGTCAGCCATGAGATTCGTTAATTAAGAAATCAATATAGTTTTTCATTACCTGTAAAAAGTCTCTTTTGCTGCCACCAACACCTTCACAGAGCACACTTTTCTGGTATGCAATTTTGTCAATTTTGTTTATTTTGTTCATTTTGTTTATTTGTCTAGTTTGTCTAATTTGTCTAATTTGTTTATTTGTCTAATTTGTTTATTTTGTTTATTTGTCTATTTTGTTTATTTTGTTTATTTTGTTTATTTGTCTATTGGAAAAAGAACACTAGTGGACTCGCACTGTGCGTAGTTCAATGAGTTCCACTGGCGCATTCTCATTAATACTCAATCACTATATACACTACAAATGGATAGTACGAAACAGTGATTAGACAAACACTCCAGTACTAGAAATCCAGACATTTTTAGGTTGACTCTAACTTTCTGTCTAGACACAAATTAATAATAGACACAAATTAATAAGTGACTAGACTCTAGACTCTAGACAGAGTTCAAGTACTGGGTATGAGCACTGGTTAGGAGCACTGGTGGCACTTAGAAACTAGATCCCATATACTGGATCAGAACAGACTAGACAATGTATAAAATGTATAAAATGGCCATAGTGGAGTAGAATAGAGTGGATAAAATAGACTATGTCTGTATAGTACCGTAGAGTATAATCAGTACCGTAGAGTATAATTCAGACCCCATACACTACCACATCTACAATGGCCAGATGCTGCAAACAAGATTGAAGCAAAACACAACATGAATCAAATGTAAATATCAAGTCAAACACTCCGGATGCAGGTTATTAAGACAATAGACTTTAACTTGATGCAGGACGTTCTGGACCATGACGAGGCCATCTTTGGCTACTTTGAGGAATATATACTCTATGGAGATTCCTCTGGAAAGACTCATGGAGACAGGAACTGAAGTATTCCAATTTTCGTGGTCTCTAGGTTCTAAATTTTTGGTGTTGGAGAGTTATCAAGGTCCTAGTACTCTATAGCTATTACTGAATATCGTACAGTACTAGTCCCCAAGTTCTACTCATGCTAATATGTAAGAGTATAAAACTGCATCAACAGTATGGAACGTACACTTGTATTCGTATGAACAGACAGTATATTAATAGAGAGGAAGCAATTTAGGGGTTCTCCTATAACTGTTGGAATGTTAGTACACCGTGTATTACCAGTATGGAGTAGTCCAGAAGAGATTATGATAGTAGTAATAGCAGTAGTGTAGTAGTAATAGTAGTAGTGTAGTAGTAGTAATAGCAGTAGTAATAGCAGTAGTAGTAGTATAAAAGTATATTAATATAATAGTAGTAGTAGTATAAAAGTAATAGTAGTAGTAGTATAAAAGTAATAGTAGTAGTAGTAATAGTGTAGTAGTAAAGTGGAACAGTGTAGTGGCTTTGTCTTTGGGAGTTATACAGACCCTCTTTTCATTTCCCTGACCCTCTTTTCATTTTATGATCCTGCTTTTTATCAATTGATGGTAACATAAATAAGTCAGTCATTTGGTTAGTTGAAGGATTTTATGCTACAGTTTAGTCTACTTCCTACATACACCATTACCTCTGATGTAGTCCTACATTTACCCTACGGTCATTCAATTACTATTCCATCTCCACTCGATCTTAACCATTTCACTTCTTTGGTCATCTTAAAAAAAAAAAAAAAAAGGGCCTACCACGAATTAGTAGTGGTGTGTAGAGTAACTGCCAATTGTACTGCATATATGCACTACTCTAGCACCTCTTATACCTTTATACTTGGAAATGCTTCAACACGTGACACCACTATTCTGTGACTCCTCTTGATAAATTTTTTTTAATGCTTGACCTGCAGAAAAGTTTTATTCTTTCTCCCAATTTTTTCGAAAAAATTCCCTATTTTATATTGGCAGATTAGTGAAAGATGCGCAAGACTGTAAACATAAGTACATGCCAAAAATCCAATACTGTTCAAATAAACATGAAATTGGACCAAAGGAATCACAAACATCCAGAAAATACCCTAGTGAAATTTTAATAGGTTTCATGGTTTTTTTTGCACCCAAAACCGTAGCTTTACCCACTCAGCAGCTTATATACAGTAATTTATATACATGTCTATCATATCACCACCCACCACCCACCACCTGACCACTATATCTATTCTATTATATAATCATACCATAGAATACTAAATCATCTACATGCAGTACCTATAATAAAAAAAATCTTGACTGGCCATTGAGTTCCGATGCATTGTTCTCTGAGTCACGTGCTCTACACAACCGTTTCGCAGCCGAATCGGCCAAACACTCCCCATCTCCACCCATCACCTCCTCCCATAACCTTCTACCCTGACCTCCTCATTTATATAAAAGTCCTGTATACCAATCAACCCCCCTAATTCCCCACAATTTAAACACTGTACATTTAAATTGACTTTTATTTCTATCTTCTTCGGAATTCGGACTTTTGTATGTCCTGCATATAAACCATACCAAGAAGGGCGACTTTTATGCTCGAATTACGCACATTACTAGCAAACCCTTAGCAATCGCAACTACTCCCTCCCATCTCCACCAATTTTTTTCCACCACTCTTTAGTGAATAAAAATGACTATGGTCCCTAGAAATGTGGCAGCATTTGCTACCACTAAAACAATGCATCGCACGTGGGCAGGCACGTTCAAATGTCAACCCCAGGCGATTTTCCAGCCTCTGTCTCTTGAGCAGATCCAAGCTTTGGTCAATGAGGCCCGCAAACTTGGAAAGACTATTATGACCGTTGGTTCGGGTCATTCGCCCTCGGATTTGACCATGACCCTGGAGTGGCTTTGTAATTTGGACAAATTCGATCAGGTGTTGAAGGAAGAGCCCTTTTCGGGGCCTACTGCTGATGGAAAAGGTACTGAGGTCAAGTATGTGGACTTGACGATCCAAGCGGGGGCTCGTGTTTACCAGTTGAATGATTACCTTAAACAAAACCGCTTGGCGATCCAGAATTTGGGCTCGATTAGTGAACAGTCTATTGCTGGCTTGATTTCTACCGGTACCCATGGTTCTCTGCACTACCACGGCTTGGTGTCTCAGCAGGTTGTTTCTTTGGAGCTAGTGAATGGAGAGGGGAAGGTGGTCACGTGCTCTTCCGTTGATAAGCCCGATCTCTTTAGGGCTGCTCTTCTTTCGCTTGGAAAAATCGGTATCATTACCAAGGTCACCTTGCGTGCAGTCCCTCGCTACACCATCAAGCTGAGACAAGAGATCATTAAGTTCCTGACGCTTTTACGCGAATGGGACCTGATCTGGCTTGACTCCGAATTTATCCGCATCTGGTGGTTCCCTTATTCGGGCAATTGTGTTTTATGGAGAGCATCCAAGTCGGACGAGCCGTTATCTCCGCCCCGCAGCTCGTGGTACGGCACCTTTTTGGGCCGGACTTTCTACGAGTCGTTGCTTTGGATCTCCGTCAAAATTCTTCCCCGCTTGACTCCATGGGTCGAGAAGTTTGTTTTTAAACAACAGTACGGAAACGTGGAGACGTTGGGTGCAGGAGACATTGCTGTGCAAAACTCCGTGGAGGGCTTGAATATGGACTGCTTGTTCCTGCAGTTTGTTAACGAATGGTCAGCTCCTTTGAACTCCGGAACCCAGACTTTGACCAAGTTGAACGATGCCATCCAGAAAGCAGCAGCATCTGGAGACTACTATGTGCACGCACCAATTGAAGTGCGTTGTTCCAATGTCACCAACTCCAACACCCCCTTCAAAGACGATGACGGAACGGAATCCTTGCACCCCAGTCAAGAGTGGTTGCTGCACAGAACACGGCTCAGTGCAGGACCCATTCCAGGAAACAACTTCCGGCCTCTCTTAGACAACTCGCCAGTGCAGGAACACGAACCGGACCAGAACAAAATCTCCAACAACCAATTGACCATGTTCGTGAATGCAACCATGTACAGGCCGTTTGGCTTCAATGTGGCCACGCACCAGTGGTTCCAGATTTTTGAGAACATCATGACCGAGGCCAAGGGCAAGCCCCACTGGGCTAAGAACTTCATTGGGTTGCATGGAAAGCACGAGAGCGAAGCCGATATTAAGAAACAGATTGGGTACGGAGGGAAACCATTCTACACCATGATGGGGTTCCAGCCGGTCATGCAGGACTGGTTTGGAAAGGACCTTAACACTTATACCAAGGTGCGTGAGGAGATGGATCCCCAAGGTGTGTTTATGAGTGGAAAGGACTGGGCGCTCAGAAACGGAATCGTTAAGGAGTAAGAGATATTCGGAGTCCATGACCAGAAGGTTCATGTATTCTATTAAATACTAGTAAATATAGTCATCTATTCTGATCTTCACTTGAATGGAGCAGTCATTGGGTCAATCACCTCACCCTGGCGAATCGAAACCTTCGGAAGAATGGATTTCTGGAACGTGGTCTTAGAGGCCCATTGTTCACCAATAGGCATCCGTAACGACCGCTCGTACTGCTCAACAGACTCGAAGGGGAACGGAACGTTTGCAGACTGGTACTTCAAGTTGTTCAGGTTGGCCCGCTCATTAATAATCACATGGTCCAACTTATGATCCTTTCTCTTGTCCTGGGCAACTCCATCGATCTTGCGAATAAACTTCTTCTTGGGTTTCTTGGTGACTCCAGCTCCTCCCCAGCCTCCCCATCCGGGTAAGGTGATATCCTCCTCCTTATCTCCTTCGTCCTCCATAAGCTTTCTCTTTTCGGCCTTGAACTCGCTGACCACATCATCTCCTGCAAACGCCTCTTGGATGAGGTCGGTTTGGCGGAACATGCGCACGTTCTCCGTGTCGTCTTCACTATGGTCGTCATCACTGGCCATGATGTCTCCGCTCATATGCATGACCTTATCTAGATCCACCAAGGTGTGGGCAGATTTGTCTTTTTTGTTCACACTCTGTTTGTCGAGGTGCTTGGAGATTTTGTTAGCAGACTTGGAGAGTTTGGAAGAGCTCTGGTCCACCACGTGCAAGTTCTTCAGTTTCTGCACCGGTGTTTCGTCCACCAACCATGGGTTCTCATCACTGAATCCTCCAAACTCCTCCTCGTCCAGATCTTGAACCTTAACAGGGTCCGCATCCTCAACCTCCACCTTCTCAACCTCCACCTTCTCCTCAGGCTCTTTATCTCTAGACCTTTGCATGCGGGACACGAGGTTCAGAGCCTCGTCGTCTCTATAGTCATGTAGAACGTCCTCATCCAACTGCTCCATCTCCGTCTTGGCTGCACTGACTTTCTGAGAGTACGAGCGACGGCCCTGATTGTCTTGTCTGTTGATGGACGTGGAGTCGTGTTCAAACTCCTCGATACCGGTACCCTCTCTCATATCACGTAAGAACTCCAACTCCCGTTGGTTCTCCTTCCTGCGTCGTTCATCTGCACTCTTCATGAAGTCCATGGCCAAGACTCCTTTTCCAAGAAGACCCCGTTCCACCGCCTCCTTCTCCTCATCATCCTTGGCCACGTCCCTCTCGATATCCTCAATCTCCTCATCACTCTGTTCTCCTTCCACATACCCCAATTGTTTTGCACGTAACCTCTCTCCAGACCGTAACATCTCCTCCAACTCAGCCCTGGATGAGGCATCCTTGGAAATCCCCGACTTGATCATATTCTTAGCCCATTTACTTTGGGTCTTGTGACGTAAAGACATACGCTCCTCGGCCCGTTTCATCAGAAGTTCTTGACCATCATCACCTTCTTCTCCCTCCAAATCCAAATCTGCATCCTCCAATAAATGTGCATCCCTCAACCGTTCTTTCTTTTTGATTTTGTGGTACTGCTTAGATTTGATTTTCTTGATACGCTTGGCCCGTTGTTCATCGCGAAACATTAACTCTCGCATCCGACGCAACTCTTGCGTACGCTGAAACATTTCTTCTTTGGAGAGCTTGGCTACCTCAATCTGCTCAAACCGCTGCTCATTACTTTCATCAAGAAGGGCACTTTGACGTAAGAGTGAATCGACTTTATTTTCAAGCTCATTTTTTTGAATGATTTCATTAACCAATTGAAGATCAACTTCTGCTTGTACTTCATCATCTTGGTCTTCAGTCTTCTCAGTGCTCTTGGCCAACGGGAACTGAAGATGATCTGCGTCGCGCATCTTACGCACGGAATCCTTCCATTTTGTAAGGTCTTCTTTGGTCATTTCATATGCGGCTTTCCGGTCATTCCGCTCCTGCACTTGGCGAGGTAATGGTACGGCCACGGGCCTTGAACTCTTACTGCTTCGGTTTATATCGATGAGTGGAGCGACGCTTGAGCTCGTGCTTCCCATCATTTCTGCCATGCTAAGCTTGTGCCCGCCTGCAGGAAGCGCATACTCATCTTCATCTCGGATATCGTTGATGAGAGTCTTGACTTTGACCTCTTTGGGTATACTGCTCTCAATTTTCTGCCGGGTTGATAAGAGGTCGATTTCTTCGTCGTCCGAGCCCCGAAGCAATTCTGTTTCCGATTCCGATTCCGATTCTGACTCTGAGTCTGAGTTGGTATTGGAGCCTGAAGATTGCGACTCAGAATCACTGCTTGAACTGGACTCCGACTCCCAATTATCATTGAACACCAATTCATTGCCCATACTTTTCAGATGATTTTTTTCACTCTTTTCACTTTTGGCCAAATCCTTATCGTCAAGATCCCACGCTTCCGAAAGTGTTACGAGCTGTGACTCATCAAGACTGGCATACTCGTCATCTTCGTCCTCACTGCTCTCTTGTTGGGTATTTTTCTTGCGCTTTTCTCGGATAGTGTTGGAGAATTTGGAGTCCAAAACATCGGTTTCCTCATCTGACCCAAACGCCTCGTCTGAGTCGATTTCTTCATCGGTGAGTGGATCATTTTTGGTACCGTGAGGTTCCTTCAGTAAATGCCGAGCATCCATGATTCCATCTCTCACACTGAATTCGCCTTGGTCCGAGTCCAGGCCGCTTTCCGACTCGTATCCGTTCTGCTGGCGTTCTGCATGGTGGAATGCATTTAAGATCTTCTTCTCCGACCGCTTCTTTTGCGACCTTTGCTTTTTCTTGACCATTTTGGGTGTAGGGGAAGATTTTGGTGATGACTTTTGGTGCGGTGCGATGTGCGATGTGCGATGCCTGCCTGGGAAACCCGTACACCACACAACTTCCTCTTTAAAAACGTCCCAAGGCAAATCACCTTCTTTGGTCTTAGAAGCGTGGGAGTAGCTTCGTTGGGTTTCTGGAGCTCTGGAATTATGGTGGTTATTTGAAATATTTTGAAAAAAGATGGTTATATGCAGTCCAGAGGACACAATACTTGTCTTTCCGGGCTCATAATCCTTCAATATAGGCCGAGTCAATTACCACCAACTGTTACCCAAGATCAATATTTACTGGTACTATTATTCACTCGTACTATCACTTAATATATAGTATCTGGCCATTGGCACTGGGACTTACTGAGCACCGAGTTCTACCTCACTAGCAGGTCAAATGCTCTGATAAGCTCACAAGCTCACAAGCTGAGCCGAGCCGTCCTTGCCTTCCGTCTACCTTTCTCACCTCGACTCTCTTGGCAACAGCATTTACAATGCATCTAGGCGGTCGTTGATCTCATCTGCAGACAAGTTCTTGACCCGGGGCCCCACGTCGCTGGTTCCCCGGAACCCCAACAAATGGTCTTGTGGGTCGCTGATGACGGAAATGTCCAAGTTGGCACCGGTCAACTCACCGTCCACCGACTCCTTCAAGGCCAAAAGCGCCACGTGGATCACATCCTCCAACTCCAAGTCCTCGTTCCACCGCTTCTCCAAGAAAGTCTTGGCAGATACTGCCGTTTTCCCGACCGCCGTCGCTTTCCAAGGGAAGTAACTGCCTGAGGGATCCACCTGGTACAACTGGTACTTGTCGGAATGGGCATCGTAGCCTCCCACCAATAACGACACGCCAAACGGACGGATACCTCCGGACTGTGTCAGCTCCTGCATGACCTTGGCCAACTCCTGCACCAAGATCTTAACTGGCGGATACTCGTTGTAAATGCGCTTGTAGTTTGTGTGGGCCAACTTGCGGGCTCTATCCACCAACACTCTGAAGTCAGGGCCCATGCCCGAGTATGTCATGGCAATGTCGGGGGTGATCATCTCCACCTTGGAATTGCACTCGTGCTTGACCAATGACAGATTGGCCTTTCTTTCGGTGGCAAGAACCACTCCACTATCGGACTTTATGCCTATGGTGGTGACACCTTGCTTGACGGCGTTCAAAGCATACTCAATTTGGACCAATTTCCCGCTGGAGGTTAGTAGGGTTGAGGAGGGGGCTGCATAGAGGCTTGAAAAGGGTTACATACCTTGGCGAGAATGTCGTCAATGAAAACGAGTACCGGTCTGCCATGCTTGGGGCGTTATTTGGTGGGTGGAGTTCGCCTTCAAAGCGCACCGGTATCACGTGCAAAGTCACGCGATCAAGGCAAACCCGTACACCCAACATTTCAAATCGGCAAAAAATCCATCTCCATATATACATTTTCTCTATCTCTGTGAAACTAATTGAAACTGAATCAATACGTAAATTGGCTCTGGTAGCAATGAATATGCAGTAAAATTCAAGTATAAATATTATAATGAGTATTTCGGCGAGTCTACTCCTCGTCATCAGTGTCCACGGGCTTTGGGGTTCCCTTTGGACTGCTCAACCACTCAATGTGACGCAATCTTCTTCTCTCCGCCTGTAACTTCTTCTCGTTTCTAGTCATCTTGACCTTTCTGGCTCTCACCTTAATATTGGCAGGCGACTCGTCATCGTCTGCTCTCTTCTTGGCTGGAGTGGGTGCTGGAGATCCTTCAGCAGACTCTCCTCCATCGGCAAACCTGGATGTGTCCACCACAGCAGAGCCCTTTTGCACCACTTCTCCATTTTCCACGTGCCACTGCTCAGGACACAAGGCTCCCACAAACTCGTTGTTGTGGGAAATCATCACCACACCTCCGCTCCAGTCACGGATGGCCACGGCCAACCCTCCCAACGAATCTCTGTCCAAGTAATTGGTGGGCTCATCGAGCACCAACAAGTGGGGGTTGTTCCACATGGCTCCGGCAATCACTACCTTAACCAATTGTCCTCCGGACAACGATCCCATGGGCGTGTGGTCTGCAATGTCTCCGTCCAAGCCCACATCCTCGAAATGCTTTCTAATCACCGTCGGCGTCAATTCTCTGTATCCCAAACCTTCTCTCGAAGCCTCGTGATCATCAAACTTCTGCACCAACTTTGAGAATCCTTGTTCGTTCAAGAAGTCACGCGAAATCCACGAGTTGTATTTGGGCAAGAAGTTTCTCCACTTGATTTCGTACTGGAACGACTTCTTCAACTTTTGTCTTCCCACAAGCGCCTCGATCTGACGTGGTCCCTGTCCCTCTCCGGAATCGATCAACTTGGCCATAATCTCCTTCTCTTCTTCGGAGATCTTTCTAGACGCCTTCAACAACACCTCACGGTCATCTCCAAATCTGTACCGCCACTGGAGATACTGGTTGGCCGTCTTTTCCTTGTGCTGTTCCACGTGCTGCAATGCGTGCTGGGCAATGTACCCGATTCTCAAGTTGGGGTGCTTCTCCACCTTACCCTCATTAGGAATGGTTTCTCCAGTCAACAACTTGATCAACGTCGACTTTCCTGCTCCGTTGGGTCCAACAATTCCCACACGTGACGATAACGTCAAGCTGCACGAAACATTCTTCAACGATGGCTTGGGTGCTCCGGGATAACTGAACGTCACGTTGTTCATCCGGGCAATGGCTCTCGTATTGGACTTGACTCCGGACAAGATTCCTGGAGGAGGGAAAGCCATCTTGACAAGCGAGTCGCTCAATGTGTAGTATGACTTTCCTTCGGGCTTCACCTTGACAAACTCAGACAAGTTTCCCTTGTAGTAGGCCAACTTCTTGTTTTCATAATGGATGATATCCGTACAAACGGCATCCAAGAATCCAGAGTCGTGCGAAACAATCAACGAAGTAATCTGCGTGTTATCCACCAAGTACTGCTCCAACCACTTGACGTTGGCCACATCCAAGTGATTGGTGGGTTCATCCAAAAGCAAAATGTCCGCCTTCATCAACATGGCACGTGCCAACTCCAACTTCATCTTCCATCCTCCGGACAATGAGCCCACATTCTGAGCCAATCTCTCATCTGGGAATCCCACCTGCTTCAATGCATTGGAAATATCGTCTCTGCTAACATTCTTCAACTCGGGGTCAGAAGCAATGAAACCCACCAAATCCATGTCTCCTTCTTCTCCCTGCAATCTGTGCTCGACGAAACACGTGCGCAATTCGTCTGGAGATGGGAACCCTTCCAATTGTCCCTTGGAAATGGCTCTCATCAACGTCGACTTACCTGCACCATTTCTACCACACAAACCGTACCGGTGACCCTTCAACAAGCGCAATGTGGTTTTGTTCAACAACATCCGGGACCCGTAGGCCAAGGAGAAGTCGGCATTGACAATCTCCACTGCTCCCTCGTCGAGCTCCTCGGCTTGCTTGTTGTTGGAGTTGAACAAGGCCTTGATATTGTGAATAATCTGCTTCACGTACTTTTGTTTAGACTCTGCAGAGAACTCCTCAAGCGTGGAAACCTCAGTGACCATGTGCAAGTACTCCTCCAAGCGCTTCCAGTCGTTGACATTGGAATCAGTCTGCAAAATCGTGGCAAGGTACAAACTTTCAGATTCTCCTTGGATCAACACCTCGGCCAACTTCTCCAATTCGGCATCGCCCAAATCTTCAGTGTAGAACTTCTCAGCCTGGGCGATCAGAATCCGTCCATGGAATTTACCGTCCAGCTGCTCGTCCTTGGCATCTTGCAAAACCTGCAAAGCCTTTGCACCCAAAGATCTGACCTCGGGCAACGAAGCGTTGTTGACAACCTTCTCAATGCCCGGCATCAAGATGGGAATGTAGCTCTCGATTTCTCTCCTGATGTTAACCAAACGGGTCAAGTTCTCCGTCACGGTAACCGTCTGTCTTAATTGGTCATTGGAAGACGACGACATTTTCAAAGATTTGTCCAAAATCGGCACCAACAACGACAAAACAGGCTCGGTCACCTCAGCCACAAATGTCACCGAAGACAAGTTCCGGATACATTCCGGAACCATCTTTGGGTTTGCTAAAGTGTCCACAATTAAATCGTACTTGTTTTGCAAATCCAAGTTGTCCAAAACCTTGACGAACTTTTTAAGGGTCTTCAAACCCTGCGCAGCCACCTCAGGCTTGAAGTCTGTAGCCAAATCGGTCAAGACAGGTACTGTGGTTTTGAACTTCATCTCCAACAAGTCTGCAGGAACATCATCAATCAACTTGTCAAAGGTCTGCAAAGCAGCAATCTTGGAGTTCCATTTGGCAGAAGAAGCCAAGTACGTCAAGAACTCGTCAATCACCACCGAGCCGAGTGCTTCAACCGGGAATGTCCCGTACAACACGTCCAAGGTCTGCTTGGCGGCACGGATGATGTTCTTGTCCTTGTCGGCGAAAAAATCCAACACAGGAGAGAGGAATTGGGTCAAATGGCACTCCTTGGGAGTCTGGCCACCCAATTTGAGGGCGATTTGCTGCACAATCACCAAACCGGCTTCACGGACCAAAGCGGGAGTTTTAGGCTTGGCAAATGACTTGACCACCTCGAGAATCCGCCATTCTTCCACCACCTGCATGGATGGCTGTTGTAGGATAATGTCAGCGATTTCTTCAGCACACTTTTTGACATCAGCGCTCTTGGTGTATGACTGAATCAGGACCAAGTGGTCCTGGATGGGCGAGTCCACGGCCAACTTGGTGAGAGCGGAATTAAGAGACGACACGGAAATCGTCGACCCGGAGGGGGTCATGGGCGTAGCACTGCCACTGGCCACGGTGGATCCTACACCAGGAGTTCCGTTGTTCAGGTATCCAAACTGGGGGCTAAAAGTCCCGTCTTGGTATTGGCCCTGGTATTGGTTTTGGTATTGATTATTCTGGAACTGAGCATTGTAGTTATCGGGCTGGTAGCTGTAGCCCCGAGCCAGCAGTTGCAGCAGCTTTTGCAGCTTCAAAAAATCGTCAAATGACTGCTTCTTGGACATTATGGAATAGTTGGTGTGATGAGAAAAAAATGTTCTGTGAACACCGTAAGCGATGCTCAGACCCGTGCACCCAGGCTTAGAACACCCGTGCACCGCATATAAAAGTGCATTTGCAAAAGTGCAATTTTAGGGACCTCAAATCTTTGCGGAAGATGAGAAAGAGGGGGAAAGAGAGAAAAGGAGAGAAGAAAAAAGGGAGGGGAAAGGGGGTAAAAGAAAAAAAAAGGGACGAGAGAGAGAAGATAATGAGAGGGGAAAAAAATGATTACGGCGGATCCGGGGCCCTTTTATATTCTTCATGCGAGGGGTGCGGCTCGCTTACAATTGCAGCCACAAAACAGCAGCCACAAACACAAACGTACAAAGTATAAAAGGTGCATAACCGGTGCATATAGGTACAAGAGGGGTCTTTTTTTGAAGACTGCATGATTGTAATCCTGCAAAATGTCTTGATCCAGAATCACGTGACTAGACACGTTCTCACCTTATCTTGACAAGTCAGGCCAGTCATAACATATAACCAATAATAGACATTACGGAAATCTGAAACATCCAGAAACGTCTAGTCAACATATTTATTCTTGAGTTTTGGTGGAGGAATTGGGCTCATAGATTAGTCTTATGGAGCGGAGCGCAGCCATGAGCGAGCATTGAGAACTATCATTAATATGGGTAATGCACGACCATGAACATACTACTACACACCAAGTGTATTCTTATTTATCAGTATTTTCATACGTATAGAAATACTTATAAATCTAATGGCCAGTCTGATTCGGATATTTTGGGTCTTCGAAAGCATGAAAAAAGCAAGTTACTTCTGTTGGTCTTTATGGTCTCCATGATACTGGTCTTTCCTGGACCTTCTCCCATAATAAATATACCCACCTGAAATTCTCCACTAAAATATAATACACAGGTTTCTGCTGCCTTGTGATCCCATATGAAGAAATATCCTGTTATTCACCATCCCAGATATCAGGCACTTGTATCAGAACCCTGGGATCATTCTATCCTGGAGATTTGAACCTGCTCCATAATAGCCATTCTATGACCACTGACTGACCGATATACCATCCATGAGTCCATATAGATGTCCATAGACTTGACGGCACGACCAAATCTGTATCCCCAATCAGAAATTCCCACCAGACAATGCACAGTCGCTGTATCGGACTGTATCAAAGACTCAATCAACAGTGATTATGGAGTATCATGGAGTATCATAGAGTTTCAGGGGAGTTTCAGAAGTTCATGATGTTTCAGAAGTTCCATAGACATGGCATATAATAGACAGTACCTTGACTAAGACAGGATTTCATCTGCTATGACGGTTTCGGCGTCGCTTTCGTCTAGAGGCACACCTTCATCCACCGGCTCCGGGAGCAGGTTCAGTTCCTTGATCTCATCCTCAAAAGCAGCCTTTTGTTCGGCCAAAGTATCCTCGCTCTTCAAAGTATAGCGCTCAAAAAGCCCCTGGGGCTTCTCTGGACTGGCATCAAACAGGAAACTATCGGCTTTCTCTAGAAGATCAGCATAAGCGTTTTCTGCAGGACGTACGAGATTCTCCACGGAACTCAGAGGAGGCCGAAGCAAGTCAATGATCTCTCTAATCGACTCATTGAGCGTTTGTCGAGCATCTCGGACTGCATCCAAATGGATATAAGGAATATCCTGGTCATTTCGTTTCAGGTCACTTCCCGATCCTGCAGCCAGTCTCAAACCTGTTTCAGTCCCAGATCCTGACACAACAGACAAGTCCCCCAATTTCTTGACAACTTCCTTTTCAATTGAAATTTCATCAATTTCATCAGTCTTATCAGTCTCATCAGTCTTATCAGTATTTTGAACTGCATCATCAGAACCATGAATGGACACATTCTGATCCTCTAAGCGAGCCTCCAACTCCTGGATCCGAAGAGCCTGTTTTTCATTCAAATACCTCACAGTATTTAATTCACTAGTCAACTGCTGGATACGATACTTCATCTCGGATTTCTCGAGGTTGGTGATGATCTTAAACCGCTCCAAGTTGGTGAATTCCGACGTCAAGTAACTGATGACTCCAGGGAGTGTGTAATTGGCCAAAAGAGGAGTAGCGACCACAGGTTTTGGAGGTCCACCGGGTGTGTTGTTATGCATATTGTTCCCGGGTGCTGGGCCCGTTACATTGGGCGTATGTTTCTTGGGAACGTTGTTCATGGGGAAAAGACGTGTTGTAAGCGCACGTGACAGGGTAGGTACGAGTGCGCCGTCTATGCTATATTCTCACGTGACTTACAATACCATGTGTCCCCTTTCCAAGAATATACTGTATAGAAGTGTGTAAATATAGTAGAGTATACTATAGTATATTAATAATAGAGTATACTATAGTATAGTAGTAAAGAATTAGTGTAGCTTGATTTAAAGTGAGTCATGGTCTATAATTCCCATCCTGTATATGAGGGAGGTGTACGGGTTTATACGAATACTTATACCTAGGTAACAAGAGTAATGTAGCATATACTACTGAAACAATAGGATATTCCTTAACAGGATTGATTTCAATATCAGTCTATTATAGTACCACGATACGCTTAGAATAGTCATCATAATCATGGAATCCTCGTATTCAGTATACTTAGAAACATAGTCTATTTAGTATCAATCTCAGTCCTGTATATCAGAAATAGTATACCATATAGTAGGACTGAATATACAATCAGTCTGAAGTTAGTTTCCCGAGGCCCAGTCATTTAAACCATACCTGTTTCTAGCAACCTCAATAGCATAGAATTGGATTCTGACAGCGAAAATGGTGTTTTCCTGCAGGTACTCGTCACTAGCTTTAGTCCTCAACAATGTTCCAAAGTTATAATCATCAATCTCCTTGAATTTCTCACAAAATACTCTCCACCGAGCCTTTCCACTCACACTCTTCATTTCCTCTTCCACAATCTCCGCCACTTTGCTCTTCTCCTTGAATTCTGGAAAGTCCTCCATCAATGTCTCAAAGAGCTGGTCATCGTATGTGGTTAACTTAAGCAGCGATGCCTTGATCTTACCAATAAGATTCCAGTAAGTTTCTGCTTGTACAACAGCCTTAACTGCGAATTGTTTCTCGATATCCTCGAGGTTATCTGCGTTGTCGGCGTCGAACTTGGTAGCCATGATGAGTAGTTGCGATTACTTTTTCGCGCGCTCACAGGTATAATAGAATACTGTACACTAATTCAGTACAGTACTATAGTACTACAATACAGGACTACACAACTAATTCAGTACAGTACTATGATACTACAAGACTACAGTACTATACTACTAAAATACTACAAGACTATAATACAGGACTGCAATACTAGAGTACTATAATACTACAAGACTATAATACAATACTATAATACTATAGTACTACAATACAGGACTACAATACTACAAACTATAACACTATAATACTATGATACTACAGTACTATGATACTACAGTACTACAGTACTACAGTACTATGATAGTACAATACTACAGTACTATGATAGTACAATACTACAGTACTATGATAGTACAATACTACAGTACAATACTACAGTACACTACTAATCCCGTACACTACTAATTCAGTACACTACTACACTACTATAATACTATAATACTATACCACTACAAACTATAACACTACAATACAGGACTATAATACTATACTATAATACTATACTATAATACTATACTATAATACTATACTATAATACTATAATACTATAATACTATAATACTATGATACTATGATACTACAAGACTACAAGACTACAGTACTATAATACTATAATACTACAAGACTACAGTACTATAATACTACAAGACTACAAGACTACAGTACTACAGTACACTACTAATTCTGTACACTACTAATTCAGTACAGTACTATACTACTATAATACTACACTAATAATTCAGTACACTACTAATCCACTACAGTACTATAATACTACAATACTACAGTGCTATGATAGTACAGTGCTATGATAGTACAAGATGTACAAGACTATAATACTACTAGACTAATTCAGTACAGTACTAATTCCATACACTACTACAGGACTATAATACTATAATACTACAATAGTATAATACAGGACTATAATACTACAAGACTACAAGACTGCAATACTACAGTACTACAGTACACTACTAATCCCGTACACTAATAATTCACTACACTACTACACTACTACAAGACTGCAATACTACAAAACTGTAAGACTATAATACTATAACACTACACTAATAATTCAGTACAATTCAGTACAGTACTAGAATACTACAAGACTATAATACTACACTACTACACTACTACACTACTACAAAATTGCAATACTACAGTACTACAAGACTATAATACTATAACACTACAATACAAGACTACAGACTACAGACTACGGTGCAGTACCACATTTGAAGTTTCATCTGAAGGAAAAGGAAATCTCACCTAAACCTTCCATGTGTTTTCCATAAAACTCTCCATACTCATCCCAGGTAGTATATGAGATACTAGTTAAACAGTAGAACTACAAGATATACAAATCCTGCTTACATAAATATATGAAAAAGTATCTTCTGATAAGAAATTTGGTTTATCTTTCAAAGGATTTGAAATGCTTTGTTTTGTATTATATAGTCCAAGTTCAATCACAGAATGGTCTTTAATTTATAATTCATAGCTTTCGTCTTCCTTAGAACGTTTATGTGTATTGAACGACCATTTATATGCATGACATTGGTAGTAATCACTTTCCCATCAACATATTCCTTGGTTCAAGGGAAAAAGACCGGTGTACTGGCCTCCAACATAATTAATCATTTGCCCTTATTATCATTAAAAGCCTGGTATAAGCCTGGTATAAGCCTGAGATAATTGTTAGGCTTTGTTCTTAATCTTTCCAAACGTTGGTACCAGGGTGTAATGGTATTCTATCAATTCTTGTAATTCAAGAGATCTCGTTATCATAGTTCGTTGTATTGTTGTGATTTCTAAACTAATACCAGGACATTCCTTAACTAAACTTCCCTCCGTAAAACCTCCCATGGATAAAAGGTTGGATAAAAGGTTGGACAAGAGGTTGGATAAAAGATTGGATAAAAGATTGGATAAATGGTTAGACAAATGGTTAGATAAAAAGTTAGAAAAATGGTTAGACAAAACGTTAGACAAAAAGTTAGACAAAAAGTTAGATAAAAAGTTAGATAAAAAGTTAGACAAATGATTAGACAAATGGTTAGACAAATGGTTAGACAAATGGTTAGACAACAGGTTAAACTCTATGAATTTCCTATTTGGTAAAACGGATTACCTCGTTAAATCTCCAAAGATAAATTCTACAAAGTAATTGTTTCATTTTGAAATGCAATAATACATCTTAACCCTTTTAAATTAATACCTTCTTGGACTGATTCTATGGAGCTTTATTGTCATCTGGGATAACATCTTCTCCCTTACCAATTGTGAAACATCCACCTGTCAATAGTCAACAGTCTAGTAGTCAGTAGTTTTCAATAATAGTCAATAGTACTTAATAGTACTCAATAATAGTCAATAATACTCAATAGTAGTAGTAGTCAATAATAGTCAATAGTAGTAGTAGTAGTCACTAGTAATAGTAGTCAATAGTAGTAGCACCCAATATTAGTAGTTGTAGTAGTCACTTGACTCTATAGTAGTAGTCAATCATTGTAGTAGTAGTAGTCACTAGTAAAAGTGGTAGTACTCAATAATAGTAGTTTCTAGTAATAGTCAATAGTAGTCACTTGACTCAATAGTACTCCAAAGTAGTTGTACTGACTAGTAGTTGTAGTCACTAGTTTTCAATAGTACTCACTAGTACTCAATAATGGTCAATAGTACTCAATAGTAGTAGTCAAGAGTAGTAGTCACATGAATCTATAGTAGTCAACAGTTGTAGTACTCACTACTTGTAGTAGTAGTCAAAAGTAGTAGTAGCATTGACTAGTTGTGGTAGTACTCAATAGTACTCAATAGTAGTCACTAGTACTCAATAGTACTCAATAGAAGTACTCAATAGAAGTCAATAGTAGTCAATAGTAGTCACTAGTAGTAGTAGTCAATAGTAGTAGTAGTCACTAGTAGTAGTAGTCACTACTTGTAGTAGTAGTAGTAATAGTACTCAATAGTAGTAGTAGTAGTAGTAGTAGTCAATAGTCGGTAGTAGTCAACATTACTCAATAGTAGTTTTCAACAGTTGTAGTAGTAGTAGTAGTAGACAATAGTTGTAGTCAATAATAGTCAATAGCACTCACTACTAAAAGTGGAAGTACTCACTAGTAGTAGTAGTAGTCAGTAGCTGTGGGAGTAGTCACTTGACTCAATAGTAGTACTCACTGGTTGTAGTCAATAGTAGTAGTCAATAATACTCACTAGTAGTAGTGGGCCAATAATAGTCACTAGTTTCAATAGTATACTTGACTCTATAGTAGTAGTCAATAAAAGTCACTTGACTCAATAGTTAAAGTCAATAGTAGTCACTAGTGGTCAATAGTTGTAGTACTTCATTGTAGTAGTAGTCACTTGACTCAATACTAGTAGTAGTCAATAGTAGTCACTAATACTCACTAGTAGTAGTAGTCAATAATAGTCAATAGATGTAGTAGTCAATAGTAGTACCCACTTGTTGGAGTAGTAGTAGTCACCAATACTCAATAGTTTTCAATCACTAGTAAAAGTAGTTGTACTCACTTGTTGTAGTACTCACTAATACTCACTAGTTTTCAATAGTAGTCAATATTAGTTTTCAATGGTTTTCAATAGAAGTCAATAGAAGTACTCAATAGTACTCCATAGTAGTTGTAGTAGTAGTAGTATTAGTCAGTAGTCTACAGTACTCAATAGTTGTAGCCAACAGTCACTAGTTGTAGTAGTAGTCAATAGTTATAGTAGGCAATAGTAGTCAGTAGTAGTAGTAGTCAATAGTTTTCAATACTATACGTCACTCTATAGTAGTAGTCAATAGTAGTAGTAGTCAATAATAGTCAATAGTACTCAGTAGTACTCAGTAGTAGTAGTAGTCACTAGTACTCAATAGTTGTAGTAGTAAAAGTGGTAGTACTCAATAATAGTCACTTGACTCTATAGAATTAGTCAATAGTATTAGTAGTACTCAATAGTAGTCAAACGTTGTAGTAGTCACTTGCTGTAGTAGTAGTCACTTGACACAATAGTTTTCAATGGTAGTACTCACTAGTTGTAGTAGTTGTAGTCACTTGATTCAATAGTAGTGAATATTATTCACTAGTACACACTTGAAGTAGTAGTAGTAGTTGTTGTAGTAGTAGTAGTAGTTGTAGTAGTAGTAGTTGTTGTAGTAGTAGTAGTAGTTGTAGTTACTTGACTCAATAGTAGTAGTCAATAATAGTCACTAGTAAAAGTGGTAGTCACTAATTGTGGTAGTAGTTATTGTGGTAGTACTCACTAGTAGTTGTAGTGGTGGAGGTGGGGTTTAGAGTTTGTGATGAATCAACATATATCTATCCTTTAGAAGTAACTCTCTATGAATAGTATAAGAATCCCATTTATTTAACAGACATAGTATTGGTTTATTATGGTAGAAGCCGTTATTCATGATGCAATCATGGAGTATTGCATTCTATCTCTTCTCTCTCTCTTCTCTCTTCTGTTCTCCATTACCTGAGTACTGATTCTTGTTGGGCTTTTGTCTTAATCTTTCATAAGTTGACTCTGAGGTATCATAATCTTCCATAGATCCTGTAAAAAAAGATATAGTAATCATCTTAGTTCTTTGAATTATTGTGGTTGGTAAAGTAATCCAAGAAGTTCCCTTTTTCACTAAACTAATTCATTCCAGTAATTTCAAGGCTGACTCAAGGAGAGCACTCTATATGTATTTCCATTCTGGACCATACATAATTGCTTAAAACTCAAATACAGATTCAAAAAATACAACAATACATCTTGAACCATTTAAAATTAATACCTACTTTGATTTCATGGAGCTTTATTATTTCATCTGGAAAACTGAATATTGACCCATGCGACATGTCTAACATCTCGCCTGTTCAACAATCCCAGCACCTCCAATACAGTTTCTTCAGTCTCTGTTCCATCGACTACAGCATCGTATATAGTAGTAGAGCAAAAGAGTAGAGTAGTGGTGGTTAGAGATGGTGGTTCATGTACAGTACTTTGGACGTGTGTATTCGGGTGAAAGTATTAAAGTGAGCAATTAATCCAAAACTTAAAATTGACTTTTAGTGATTCTTATTAAATTATAACGTTATACTTTTGGAGTTTATGTTGAATTTAGAGTATGTTTAATTTAGAGTATGTTGATGGAGATGAGATTGAGCCCGGAATTGGCGCGGCGTCCGGAACTCACTAGTCATAGGAATTTTAAACGTACAGTTTTAAAAGTAAACCGAGTTGAATATTTTGCTAAAAATAATACCATTGTAATCACCGGAATTCCAGGATTCTAAAGAACTTAATTTTATTTAATTTCCAGTGAAAAATGGTGCTTTACGTTGGTCCTTTTTCTACTGAGGTTGCCTGGTGCACGGGTGTTTTGTCTGCTCCAACCCTCAATTCCGACCCAATTCCCCCCTTTTCTAAAGTCCCCATTATAATCTCTATCCTATACTTACTCCACAATACTAATATATTAGGTATAAAAGTACTGAGAATACTACTCAATTTTATTTCTCGGTCTACCCTAAGCATGAGTATCAATTGAATATGACCACGTAGGGTTACCGTTCTGACTAAAAAATCAAGAAAAATTAAACAAAAAAATATCATAATGAAAAGTGCTTAACCACTTATCCCCGCCTAGTTTTTTTTAGAGCCTAAAATTGGCTTTTTCCATTGTTTGAAGAGTCTTGTGAAAATGTGGGCCTTGTGTGCACTCCCTGCATGACTCACATAATTATCACATATTTCGTTTCTGGCCACGATTATGTTTCAATCTGTATACTGTAGAAGATTAATAGCGTTCAGTATATACAAGTAATGTGTTTGTTGATGTGCAGGAAGAACTCCATCATCTTAAGAGCATGATAAGAGGTTCTGTATATAGTGGTTACACAAGGTCAAGCCTCTTTATACCCCTTTACGAGTCATAATTGGAACTGCATATATCAAACAATATTGGAATAAAAATATTAATTGTAAGAATTAAAAAATCAAAAAAAAATCAACAAAAGTTATGGGTGATGCCTTATATGCAGTACCTCACACATAAGTCTAAAACCCCCAATTTATCCAACACAAGACTGATCGAAATGCATGAAAAAGTATTAATGAGTAAATCATATCAAGGTATTGGATTCTCTGGGATTTTCTGGAATTTTTGGGGCTCTCCTGTCGTCATTGAGACAAAATTACCATAAGTTAGACAAGAATCCATCACTAGTTCATTGATTTCTACGGGATTTACCAAAAAAAAAATGCCAGGAAAGGGAAATTCGACTAGAAAACACAGGTTTATGAAAAAAATACCAAAAAAATCAAAACAACTCACGAACAACTCTTGAACGTACAAACGCATCTTCTCACAATGTATTGGTCCACAGATCTTCATCCCCAGGTTTTTTTCCCCAGATTTTTTCCAGGTTTTTACCAGGTCTTTCACAGCTAACCAATCATTGGGGTGCCATGGTAAGTCACCCAATACCAAGGGTCAGATAGCGCAGTCTCAGTGGTGGTTATCTTTGATGATTGTACACCGGTATCTTTCGGATCTTTGTTTGCAGTTTTACTTGAAGAAAGAGTCGATTCGGAAGCTGAAACATGGCGTTTTTTCACAAAAAAACCCTTTTCTGACTCTTCAGAACCTTCCTCCTCACTTTCCTCTTCATCCTCCAGCTTCTGGAGCCATCCAGACTCATTTAATTGGCTCAAAAGTTCCATGGGTGTTAAAAAGTAAAGTTCTGCAGGTGAACACTTAAAAGAACTGGTGATGTGTTTGTTTTCGTCCAATTCTTCTTGCAGACTGCCTGAAAAATTGTGACACTCCCTTATAAAAAGATTCAAGACTCGGGAGTTCAAGTCCATTTGGAGATAAAACGGCCGGATACTTTCCCCTATAATCATTGAATTGTTGGCATATCCAAAATACTTTTTATTGGGAGCTTCTCCGGTAAAAGCCACTCCAGTATTTTCCAAGGTGAATATGGGAGCAGTCTTGCTCTTGGATTCGTGTAAATTTGGACTGTCAAGGTTCTTAAACTGCTGGATAGGAATCATTTGGAACGTATCATTGACTTTGGCATAGAAAACCCGGTCCTGGGCAGCCCAGGATGTAGCTGCAAATAAAAAGGTTAAGATCAAGGTAGGATGCATGGTGTTTTTCTTGAGAATGGGGACTTAAAGGTCGGAATTTGGGCGTTATATAGATTTGTGGTCATTATTTATGGGGCAATGACTCTTTGGTCACGAAAAAACGGCTGGAAATTGGGGGATTTCGTCAATTTATTTGCTGTATCCTGCACACAGACACAACTAGCTTCTTCCAGGAATTTTTTACCCTGTTAAACAATTGAGTAGCAGTTTTTAGGGGTCGCCATTAATTAAAACATTATATTAAACCCATTGTTACCGGTAAAACTTGAAAATTCACCCCAAAGTACTGCACAGAGGCCAAGTTTAGGGGTAACCAATCAATTTTCCGGTCTTTTTTTCTGTACATCATACCATAAATGTAAAAAAAAACAGACAGGATTAACCAGAATAGCACAATTTGTCTCTACTTCTTTTTGGACTTAAAAAAGCATCAATTTGTTACCAAAAAATCAATATTTTGTCCTTTTTAGCCGTAAAAAAACAATATTTTATCTGTTTAGTAATAAAATTTACTGAAAACACCACCAAGTAAAGAAATATTGGAGAAAGTATTTAAAAAAGAGCCCCAAGACTTAAAAAGTCATCCTGGAAATTGCAGAACGATTGAAAATCACTTGGACTGGAAGTCTTACGTATAAAAATAAGCCTTGGGCGGCCCGAAATGAAGTTATTTAACCCGAAAAATCAGAGAAATATAGTTCAAAACTACTCTTTTAGACCCAGTAAGCTCCAAAATCTCTGAAGGAGCATTAAGCCGGTCCTGCACAGAAGATACACCCTATTCAGGTTTGTCCAACTTTTCTTCCAGACCTAAAACTCTTTTTTGGTATAACTTAAAGCGTCGGATATAAATGAGAAGCTTAATATGGAGTCAAAAATTATACATCCATTGAATAACACCAGGCATTAAGTACATTATTTCTTCCAATTTTCCGGAAAATACTCCATCGTGTTCTACACAACATTATCATAAAATTTAGAACCTTTAGGCTTTGATTCATCTTCATTTTGAAAGGTTTGACTTATTTTCTCTTTCCAACAATTAATGTTGCTTTAAATTTACCAATGAATTGGCCATATGCAGTCTTCGGGACTTTATGTGTTAAAGTAAACAATGGGGTGTTTTCTTATTTGGATTCTGATATCCTTAGATAAGTAAAATTTAGAAGTGGAGATTAGGGGGAGTTGTTGGAATTTTCTATTGATGTTCGCATAGAACGACCAGCCATGGACGGCCAACTTGGAGATGGCTAAAAAAAGGATCAGAATTAAATGGGTGAATTTTAGGATACTGGAAATATATCAGTTTCTTTTTTTTTTTTTTGGGTCTAAATTCCGGATTCTGCGCCTGTTATATACGCCATACCATGGAGTTTTCAAGAGAGAATAACGTCATTCCAAGTAAAGAAAATATGACATGGCTTGGTACAGGAAATTGCCCAGAAACTCGGGCCTAGAGTGGCATAGTCAAATTTCCGGAAAAAAAAACTGGACAAATTGCAGAAAGAAACGGCCATTTATGAGTTATTCTTACTACAGAAAGAGAGGTTCCATGAGTATTTCTCCCTCCTCGACTAACAATCAATACCATCCATTTTTTTCTGGTTTCAACCTCATAATCAACTTCCTAACAATCGTCATAATCAACCTAACAATTTGTCCTGGGTTCAAAATACCAGGTATTTCATTAGTTAGAGAATGTTGTGGAGTAGTATAATTTTTGTCAATCGCGGCCATGCTGCATAGCCCGTATGCAGGATCACGATGAAATTTAATCGGATTCTTAAACAACCAGAACAATAGGAAAAGTTATAGCTTTTAAAGAAAAATACACATATTTAAATCAGATTCTACGATCAATTTTATGTATTAGATGTAAATACTGGTGATTTCCACACCTTGAACTGGGGAAAACACTCATTTAAAGAGTCAATTTGGTTCCAGAACCATCTGAAATTCTGGAAAAAAGAGAAACTTATTATTTAAATTAAAACAATTAAATCAGACAAGAATTTTGAACCATTTATAAATCTGTCATCTGTTAATACCAGCCAGTAGTGCGCTTTATAGAGATAAACACTGAGAATCCATATGGAATCTTCAATAAGGATTTAATAAATTTGGAAAATTGCGTGATTGCCATAATTTCCAAAGCTTTACAATTTCCACATTTCAACTTTTTTCAAAATCCCTTGGTTTTGGAGTATTCGGTGACTAACTATCCATGTCCATTTAAGCTATAAGTGGTTATGACGACCGGAAATGACCACCTAGTATACCTTTTCAAACGCTAAAAGGCTCATGAAGACAAATTCATGGGTCCCTGAAAATTTTAGGACGTCTGTATACATGTACCATGATCTATTCTTTTGAACTTGTTTGGAGACAATATAAATCCGGATTTTGGGTTGGAAAAATAGAATTTTACCCCTAGAAATATGAATAATGGATCCTTCTATTAATGTTACTTGTTTTGGGTTAATTATTGATTGTTGAATTCCAGAATGGGGGAGATATGTTTTTTTTTGAGTGATCTGTACTGCATATAAACACATTCTTCTACTTTACCATTGTACCTTAAAAAATTTGCAAGTTTTAACATTAGTATCCAAAAAAGAGAGGTTTATTCTTTGGATTTTGCCAGAAAAGTAAACGCTTATTTCCTTGATAACTTGAAGACTGGAGATTGTTGGCCACGTCTTGTATACACTCCTGGAACCACTAAAATTTGTCTAAATTTCTTGTCTTGTCCAATTTTATTGACTACTACATTTTGTTTATTTCCTGTTTAATAAATAATCGTTCAATCAATGAATTTATCATTCGATGTCTTTCCCACAGATCCAGTATTCTGAAATGATTTCCTAATTAGGAAATTTTATTTGGCAAGATATGCAAGGCTTGTTATACCAGAATCTCTTCTTACCACTGATAGGAACTTCAAACGTTTTTCAAAATGATAAATTTGGTTTTGGTGGAGAGGAAGAAACGACCTGAGTCAATAGGTCGTAACTGGATATAAGCCCCGGAATACTGCACATAGTCTCGAAGACTGTATATAAGCCCCGGAACTGACCCCACCCAACAACTTCCACTCCATCAACTTCAGCCAATGAATCTGGATCAGTGATTATTAATAGAAATCTCTTCTCTAAATATCCATATCTTTTAAAATCCACTGTGCAGCTCGACGCCCACTCTCATAGGCTCCATGCACACATCCTGCACCGTCTCCAATGGTATGTTCTCCAGCAAATCTGATCCTGGAGTCCGCTCCCAAACCACACATGTCGTAGTCACCCGAAAGTTGAATAAGACACCCACTGGGATCGTCATCCACGTGCACAGCCGTATACAGGCCGCGGATGTACGGGTTGATGGTCCAATCGGTGACAATGACATTCAGTGGATCAGGTAAATGGTCCAAAGTTGCATTGGACTCTTTATTCATGACAGTTAATATTGGCTTCAAATAGGCCCACGCCTTGTCTGGGTTTCTCTCCAAATAGTCTGTCAATGGCGATTGGGTGAGACAAACCAAGCTTTTTGCACCCAGAATGGGAAGTTGGTTGATGAATATCAAAGGGTACTCGAAAGGGAGCGGATTTTCGGGGTCCAGGGGCATTTTGGAGGCGATAATTTCAAAGCGGTCGTCTTTTTCGGGCCAAAAAACGTGGTCAAACTCCAAAATCACCTTCCCAAGAGCCCCAAAATGGACATCACTTATAGCTTGGCGTACGGGATTGGGAAGCGGTGGTAGCCACGTGATACCATACTCATGGTCGTCTTCCAAGGCCAATATTGACTGTGGAACCGTCACAACAATATAGTCTGCAGATAAAATTCCATTGGAAGTATGGATATGGAAAGGGCCATTTCGGTCAATGCACGTGACCTGCTCATTCAAACGAATCTCCAAATTTTGTGCCAACTTCTCCACAAGAAAAGAGTAACCCTTACGGTTATAGAGATTGCGTCCTGTATGATGGAGGCCCGCATACTTGGCACTGATTTTGTCGCTGGTAATACCAAACCATAATTCCAAGTATCGCATCATGTGACCACAGTACTGCACCTGGCGTGGTTCCATAAAGGCCCCATATTTCTGGAAGAATTCCTGTACCATAACCACTAATGATTTATCCGGTACATCCACAGCAGATGTATAATGGAGTTCGATGAATTGTTCGATATCAAGCCGCACTTGTTCGAGTTTCCAAGTGGTTACATCCACGAGACCATTTTCATCATAGTAAACCTGGGATTTATCGTCGAAATACCCATCCAGAGCCTTAAAACTGCCATCTTTCATACTTTCGTGGAGCACAGAATTGGTAAGAAAATCATGGAACCATGCAGCTCCAAGATCATACTTATAACCTCCTGAACTAACCGTCTTGATACGGCCTCCAACTCTGTCCTGAGCTTCTAGAATAATAATCTCTGAAGCCATTACACCTCCTTTAATAAGTTCTTGAGCTGTTTTGAGCCCTGAAACTCCTGCTCCAATAATACACACCTTGCACTTCATAGCTAATGGTAGTGTATAGCTAATGGTAATGTATAGTAGCTAATGGTAGTGTAGTACCTAGTATAAGTAGTGTAGTAGTATAGTAGTATAGTAGTATAGTAGTGTATAGTGTATAGTAGTATAGTAGTGTATAGTGTATAGTGTATCAGATAGGAAAGTGTATAGTAGTGTGTAGTGTGTAGTGTGTAGTGTGTAGTGTGTAGTGAGTGAGTGAGTGAGTGAGTGAGTGAGTGGTGCGCATTTATAGTGTGCATGATTCTAGTGCTAATCTTCTCATCCACTCATCCATACTGCATTAATTTTTTGTGGTGTTTTTTAGTGTTTCTAGTGTTTTTTAGTGCTTTCTGGTGATTTTAGTGATTTTAGTGATTTTTAGTCCTTTTCGGTGCTTTTTTGGTACATTTTAGTCCTTTTTTGGTACATTTTACTCCCTTTTAGTGCCTTTTAAGTCCTTTTAAGTCCTTTTTAGTGCCTTTTAAGTCCCTTTTAACTCCTTTTGAGTCCCTTTTCTACTAACTTAACTTTGTTAAAATAAAGAGAAGCAAAATCTCATTTCTAAGCCTTTATCACAGAACTATACCATTATGAGACCTTTGGAATATCAACGAGAATGGTAAGAAATATAAGAAATGGCAATTAATAAAGAGATGCATAAAAAAAAAATAAAAAAAAGGGCTCTTATAGTTGATTTCTAGACTAGTGGCTTGAGAATTGCCTAATTGGGAAGAAGAGGTTTTGAGCACGGGTCTTTTCTCAAAGACTCCTGCACACAACACAAGATGAACATCCAGATTTCAAATACTGACTCTTCTATTTATAGATTGTATATATAGTTTATTAATAATTTAGAAGAAGATTTTAATTGGGGGATACAGTAAAAAGAGTAGAACCAAAATACGAAATAACGAATGGTCCGGCATATAAGGGTTGCACATCTGGTGTCTTGTTGCGAATGGTGCACGTGCACTTAGACCAGAGTGTAGGACCTCCAGTGCCAGAATAAGTATGTACTTCAGCTTATCATCATACTTATCTCTACTTCTGTATTGTAATCTACTATAGACTACACTACTATACACTACACTACTATACACTACTATAGACTAAGTCACGTGGCACCACCGGCTCACTCTAGTTTTTAATCGATTTATACTCTGGTGTGGATAAAGTGGATGATCCAGACCAGAATGTTGACCATAGAGTGTTGAAATCCATAGATTAAAAGTTCATAGAAAGGTATGGGTCTATTCACTATTTCATAGAGAGTTATAGAGCCATAGTCATAGAACAGGATAGGATAGGATATGACAGAACAGGATATGACAGAACAGGACAGAACAGGACAGAACAGGACAGAACAGGACAGAACAGGACAGAACAGGACAGAACAGGACAGGATATGACATGGTCATAGAATCATAGGACAGAGCACACAGGTCAAAGTCACACACGGGTCGAAGTCACACACGGGTCAAAATCACACACGGGACAAAATCACACACGGGACAAAGTCACACTGCAAAACCTTTTTTCATCACAATTTTGGTGTGTTGGCTATTTCACCGATTTATTGGTGACACATTTTTTTGGAGTGCGGATGGCCTTTTTATAGGCAAATTAGTGAGGGATTTTCCATGGCTGCAAATCGAGCCCCGCACTCGCCCCCACACCCCTAAGAATATAAATACACCTGTTCCCCCAAGACTTTTTTACAGCTCTTTTTTTGACCTACTCAGAACCTTTTATAACTTTTACGGATGAAATGATATAACGAACAAAAACGCTGAATTCCAATCCTAGGGGATAATCCGATGAATAAGAATCCGTTGAATGGCCATAAATGAAAGGTAGATCTTACAGACTTCATAGTCTTACATCCTTCAAAGCCTTTAAAGAAATTCAAAGCCTTGACAGAAATTCAAAGCCTTTAAAGAAATTCAAAGCCTTGACAGAAATTCAAAGCCTTGACAGAAATTCAAAGCCTTCACATTGACCCTATAGACCTTCATATTGAGTCTGGCTAGCATGGGCATTAGATAGATAGTGTTTGACCTTGGAGCAATAGCAGCATAGATTGCAGTACTAGTTCTAAGCACAGTTCATAGCATAACGTTGCTTTGAACCCTTCTTACCGGACCTTTGAAAACCATAACAGCTAGACCTGACTTGATAGAGTTGACAGGTCAACAGGTTGATAGAGTTGACAGAGTTGACAGAGTTGACAGAGTTGACAGAGTTGACAGAGTTGACAGAGTTGACAGAGTTGACAGAGTTGACAGAGTTGACGAGACTATGTGGATACAGTTCCCGTCACAATAGTTGATGGAATTAAAGACAATTATAACAGGTGAGTCTTTCATTCTCAATGTGGTACTACAGACACCAGAACCACATTGGTACAGTACACTACCAGTCCAGAGTAGTGTGGTGTATAATAAAGAAAGTCATATAGATTTGGGACTTTACTTTCAAGAGGATAATGGAGGGTTTATGGTGCATTAGAAAAGTGACATGGATGCAACGTGAGAATCAGAGCTGGTCATCAGTACTCAGCAAAAATGAGTGCTAGTATATGCAGTTACACCAGTACAACTCTGGAACCGGTTGACAATAAGAGCCACAGTCAGAATAGTGTTTGAAATGGTCTCATTGTCTGTTCGAGAAGAGTTGTGTCTGTGAGGATGTACGAGTCTGAGTGGACTGTTACACCTTCATGTTACGCATAATTGGACTTGCCCAATGGATTTTTTTGGCATAGTCATGGCTTATTGGAATGAAAGCTGAAATTAAGCTTACTCTTTGATTCTGCATATAGAGCATTTATTTAAAGTTTAGTGGTGGGGAAAAAGGTAGTAGTATTGAGCTTTCTGATTTATGCGTGGGTGCAAACCTCGGAAAGCCCTCGGAAAGCCCTCGGAATGCGGGGGAAACACCCGTACACCAGGCTACCCCAGTACAAAAAGAGCCAATGCAAACCTCCATTTTTTTCATAGAATATTTATGAAAATAGGCTTTTTGAAATCCTACAATTCCGGACATTAAAATACTTAATTTTGACTCCAAAATCTATCACGGGTGGTCTTTAATTCATCATGAATATACCAATTCCGACCTGGCGTATATGCAGGAATCTCACGATTCATCATCACTACACCATAAACTAATCCTACCGTCACTTATTCTAATGCTATATGTCTAGTCAAATTTATATATCAACAGGATAAAACAGGACAATGAAATAATCACCGGATAAATCACGTGGAGTGTGATTCCAATCTTAACTTTGATTCTAGCTCTGGCAATGGATATATCTCTTTATAGCTGTTTCATGTGTCACGTAAACATAGACAATTAAACACTGAATGACCAATCAAGTCCTCTTAAAAGAATAGACAGAACTAGAGGAAAGTTCGAAATTTGGAGATTGATGGATCATAAACCCAAGGTCTTTTTCACATGGTTCCGAACCTGTCGGTCGAACGAGTCTCGGTTGTCTCTCCACAACTTACAGGCATCGATATTGGCACCACTTTCCGGGTTGGGTTCGGCCAACATTGACATCACACTCAATAAGATCTTCTCGATACTCTGCACCGGCGACCAGCGCTCCTCCGGCCTCTCATATTGGTTGGGGTCTTCGCCTGGAGGGTGCAAAATGCTGATGCACACAGTTCCATCAGAGTAGATGTTGGGATGTAAGAGAGGAGGATCAAATGTAAGTGTAGGTGGAGCAAGAGGGTAATCCGAGGGGAACTTGAACACTGCACTAAAAACGCCATTTTCGTAGGGTGTATCTGAGGGACCTTCGAGGAGACAGTCCCATACAAATAAGTTATCGTCCGAAACGGGGCCGGCGACGATTCCAGGCGGTGGATCTCGCTGGAGTTGCTGGAACTCTTTTAAGAGTCTTCTCTGAGCTGTGGTCCGTGCCATATCCTGGTGTTAGAATTATCAAAAAGATGAGGAAGAAGATGAGGAAGTCAGTAGAGAAGGTCAGTAGAAGAAGTCAGTAGAGGGAAGAGATAGTTCAGAGTCAGGATCAAAAGTCAAGGTCAGTGACAGTCCGATACCAATTTCAGTAACAGACCAGTTCCAGTTCCAGTTCCAGTTCCAAATCTAGCACCACTTTCCCTTGGAAATCAAAGACCAGATCAGACCAAATCATACCAGTCAAGTGACTTTATTTGATTAAGAACAGGAGTCAAACGGAGTTAGTGACCACACCAATAGACAGTTCCAAGATCAGTAGTCACAGTTATGAGGTCATTAGTCAAAGACCCGAGATCAGTCAAGGTTTGAGTTCTGAGTTCTGAGTTCTGATCTGGGACAAATAGACAATTGTGAGTTCAGTAGTCTGACTTCAGACCTAGTAGAGCCAAATCAGTAATAAGAGATTAAACACAATGACTCAATGAACAGTAGTCAACCCATGGTCTAAGATCCATAGAAGTAGAGTCACCAAATCAATAGATTCATACATCACTAGAGTCCGATCAGTGGAGACAGTCAATAGAATCAGATTTCAGTAATCAATGTCACTAGTCACTCAATAGTCCGTAGAATCAGATCAGTAGAGTCCAAACAGAACTTCAATAGAGTCTAACTTTACTAAGTCGAAATCAGTAGATTCAGATCAGGAGAATCAGAATCAGTGGAGTCAATGGAATCAGATCAATGGAATCAGATCAATAGAATCAGTAGAGTCACATCAGTGCAATCAATAGAATCAGTAGAATCACCAGAATCAGATCAATAGAATCAGTAGAAACAGGAGAAACAGGAGAATCAGTAGAATCAATGGAATCAGTAGAATCAATGGAATCACCAGAATCAGTAGAATCAGAATCAGTAGAATCAAATCAGTAGAATCAGAGTCAATGGAATCAGTAGAATCAGATCAATGGAATCAATGGAATCAAATCAATAGAATCAGAGTCAATGGAATCAGTAGAATCACCAGAATCAGATCAATAGAATCAATAGAATCAGTAGAATCAGATCAGTAGAATCAGGAGAATCAGTAGAATCAGGAGAATCAATAGAATCAGGAGAGTCAGGAGAATCAGAGTCAATGGAATCAGTAGAGTCAGATTAGGAGAATCAGTAGAATAGATGAGATATCATTTCGTGGTACATACCTTAGTGATTTCAGCAATGATATTTAGCAATATCTAGCAATGGTAGCAGTATCTAATAACAAGTGAAGAAACAAAAGAAGTTCCCAAAGAATGCTATTATGACGAGCGAGTGAAGGGGTGCGATTGGCGATTGGCGATTGGCGATTGCGAGTAGTGACTGCGAGTAGTGAGTAGTTCTTTTCTTAGCTAGTAGTTTCAGTGTGAGGGTGCGAGTTTGTAGTCACTTTCAGTGCGAGTTTGTAGTGAGTTTCAGTGCGAGTTTGTTGTGAGTTTCAGTGCGGTTGTTGTGACTTTCAGTGCGGTTTGTTGTCAGTTTCAGTGCGAGTTTATAGTAAGTTTTGGTTGGAAGGTGAGGTTGGACTTTTGGTTGAAAGGTGCGGTGCGATTTGGCCACGATACACTTTACTTTGGACTAGAACACCACCACACTTGACGTTGCAAAACCATAAGTACCCCTCAATTTGCCACCGAAAAATACTATATATTCCAAGCATCCGCTGGAGATTTCTTCTATATTCTTTTTTCAATCCATCCCTTCCATACCCTTCCCAATGTCTGGTTCTGTCTTGTCAGCCCGAGTCAAAAACGTGGTCTCTGGTGATACTCTTGTGTTGGTGCCGGCCAAAAGTACGCAGGTGCCTGAACCTGAACGTACCTTGACGCTTCAGTATGTACGAGGTGATTCAGTCTTGGCTCGCGACTTCTTGAGGCTGTTGGTGCTCGGGAAGGAGATCAAATTCAGGGTCTTGTTCAAGTTGCCTACGGGTAAGGAGTTTGGCGATGTGCAGGCTCCCATTTTCTCTTCGTTGATTGAGTATGTGGTGGAGAGAGGCCTTGTTAAGTTGAAGGAGAACTTGAGACCTGATTCCGACGCTGAGGATGAGTTGATTGAGAAACTCCGCTCCCTCCAGGAAAAGGCCTTGAAGCTGCGTGTGGGTATTTGGGCTGATGATTACTTGGAACCTCAGCACGTGGAGCTTTCGGCTGATCTTGTGGAAAAGTCCCAATCTTCGCCATTGGAGACCGTGGTGGAACGTGTCATTTCGGGTGACCGCATCATTGGCCGTGTATTGGTTTCGCCTGACTCTTATGCGCTGCAACCCATGATCTTGGCCGGCTTGAAGTGTCCTAGAACTGATGAAGTGGGGCCTTCCCAAAAGGTGGCCTTTGAGGCTAAGAAGTATGTGGAGGACCACTTGGTGTCCAAGACAAATGTGCATGTTCGTATAGTGGGCGAGAACCAGACTGGCGTGCCTCTTGTGCTCATCGAACATCCTTCGGGTAATAGCATCCACGAGAAGTTATTGGAGAATGGCTTGGCTGAGATTGTGGACTGGCAGTCCAGTCTTCTTGGATCTCTGGTCATGTCTGGCTTGAGAAAGGCTGAGCAAAAGGCCAAGGGTCTTGCCAAGGGTCTCTACGCATCAAAGACTTCTACTACTACTTCCTCTGCTCCAGGAAAAGTCTCGGGAAAAAACATTAGACCGGGAGTGACGGTGGAGGTGGAGGTGTCCAAGGTCATCAGTGCCGAGACACTCAATGTGAAGTTGCCTTCAGGCGATGATATCACCGTGCAATTGGCTTCGGTGAGAGGCCCCAAGCCCAACGATACTACCGTGACCAAAAATAGCCTGCACCAGGCAGCATTGGTGCAAATGGCCAAGGAATACACCCGGGTTTCTGCCATTGGTAAGAAGGCCTCAATGTATGTGGATGGTTTCAGAGACGCCAACAAGGAGTTGAACTTGGAGCTGCGGTTCTTGGTGCTGTTGAAGATTGGAGACTCGGACTTGGCCGAGCTGTTGGTGAACAAAGGCTTTGCTACGGTGATCAAGCACAACAAGCAGTCGTCGCATGAGAGATCCATGAACTGGGACCGGTTGATTGAGTTGGAGGAGGCACAGAAGAAGGAGGCCAAGAACGGAGTCTATTTCGCCGGTGATATCTCCAAGATTTTGACCATTGGCACGCGAGTGGTCAATGCTTCTGAGAATCTCACCAAGGCCAAGACCTTCTTCAATGGGTTCCATAAAAAAGGACGTATTTCTGGGTTCTACGTCGACTTCGTTTCTGGTGTCAACAGAGTCAAATTGTACAGTCCTAGAGAGGGCACCAAGTTGACATTGATTCTCGGCGGATTGTCCAATGAGAAGAACGATGCCGGTCTCGAGTACATGAACACCCACTACTTGCAAAGAAACGTGGAGTTTGACATTTACGATAACGACAAAATCGGAGGCTTCATTGGCAACTTGTATGCCGGCGAACAGGCCCTTAAGCCGGTACAGGTGGAGTTGGCCAAAAATGGGTTCTCTTCTCTCCATGAGTTTGCAGCATCGCACAACCCATATGAGTCTGATTTGGTGGCAGCAGAAAAGTCTGCCCAAAAGGAACAAAAGGGAATTTGGGTTGGATACGACGAGGAGTCAGAGAAAAAGAAACAGCAGTCATTGGCCAATGAAATGAGCCAATTGAACATGGAAGCCGCTAAGCCCAAATTCTTTGACATTGAGGTGGTGGACATTGACCGCAACCAAACCATTACTTTCCACCAGATCGACGCCAAAACAGCCTCTACGTTTGCATCGTTCAAGAAGAATTTCAACGAGTTCCATGCACAAAACCCCAGTGCAAGCACCTCGTCCGTGGACTTGCCAGTCAACTTGACTAAAGTGCCCAAGAAGAATGACTTGGTGTGTGCCAAGTTCTCTGAAAATGGCAAGTACTACCGGGCTCGGGTGGTCAACTTCGACAAGAACACCAAGAAATTGGAGGTCAAGCATGTGGACTTTGGAAATACCGATCACGTGGGGTTGTCTCTGTTGAGAGCTTTACCCAAGCAATTTGGCTTGGAAACCATTCCTTCATTTGCCCATACTTGCAGATTGGATGGAGTGCGGTTCCCTCCAGCGCAGCCCAAGGATTACTTGAGTGATGCATTGTTTTTACTTGAGGACTTGACATTCGATAAGAAGTTGGTGATCAGTGGGGTGCCCAGCAGAATCGCCGGTATTGACTACAGTGCCGTGTTGTACGATTCCGAACAGTCGCTCAAGGATCCTGAGTACACCATCAACAATCAATTGGTCAGTGAAGGCTACGGAATTGTGGACGAAAAATCCGGCTCCAAGGAGTATGTGGATAAGCTTTTGAAGGTGCAAAAGACTGCCATGAACGACCGTTTGGGATGTTGGGAGTTTGGCGATATCAGAGAAGATGAAGAGCAGAGGTTTTAGTATACATGATAATGTATGACTGAGAGGCCGAGAGAAGCAAAAGAATAAAAAACCAAAAGAAGGAGACGAAGGAATGTCTTGAGATGAAGAAGTGATGGTTTAAGAGACTATTTCTTTTAAGAGAGGATATTAGGATGTTGAGAAAAAACTGGATTGAGTCACTTGAAGCTGATGTAAGTGATGGACTTGGCTATACAATACTATAAATGTATTAGTTTAAGAGATTGTATAGCATGAAAAGGTAGTGGCATGTAAGAGTATCAAAGAGTAGGATACTGCTAATTGTGGAGGTAGTCACGTGATAGATTGTATTAATTTATTATGTCCATATTTAAATATTACTTAGGAAACAGAAGGGGCAGAAGGGGCAGAAGGAGCAAAAGGGGCAGAAGGGCCAATAGGAGCAAAAGGAGCAGAAGGGCCAATAGGAGCAAAAGGGGCAATAGGTGCAAAATGGGCAGAAGGAGCAAAATGGGCAATAGGAGCAAAATGGGCAGAAGGAGCAATAGGGAGCTTCACATCCTTAAAATGTCATGTCTCATACATTCTTGTTATCCATTTCTCTCTCCATTCCCTTTGACCATTTCTTATCCAATTCCTTCCACATCTTTGATATCCTGGACCATAGTCTCAATTTTAGAATCCATTAAAAGTCTTTGAATCAGTCTTCTCTTGATTCTCTCTCTTTTTGGTTCGGGCGGTCCTGGTCCATGGGAATTTATATCTGATATTGTAGTCTCTAGTCTTGCTCCAGTCTGTATTCGTAGAGAGTTCATCCAGAGTTATTGAAGTTTAGTTTCTGAAGTTTCTTCTTTGGTGTTGTTTTTTGGTTGTTTGATTCTTTTTTTTGTTTCGTTCTTAGGCTTTTTTCTTTTTTGTTTAGTTCTTTGGTTGTTTGGCTCTTTGGTTGTTTGATTATTTGGTTGTTTGAATCTTTGATTCGTTCTTAGGCTCGTTGGCTGTTTGATTCTTTGGTTGTTTCGTTGTTTGGTTGTTTGATTCTTTGGCTCCTTGGTGTTGTCGTTTGGTTGTTGGTTGTTGGTTGTTGGTTGTTGGTTGTTGGTTGTTGGTTGTTTGGTTATTTGGCTCTTTGATTCTTTGGCTCTTTGATTCTTTGGCTCTTTGGTTATTTGGCTCTTTGGCTCTTTGGTGTTGTTCTTTGGCTCTTTGGTTCTTTGATTCTTTGGCTCTTTGGTTATTTGGCTCTTTGGCTCTTTGGTGTTGTTCTTTGACTTTTTGGTTCTTTGGTTCTTTGATTCTTAGGCTCTTTAATTCTTTGATTCTTTGGTCTCTGTCTGTCTTTTGACTTTGGTCTCTGTTTAGGATTTTGTCTTGTCTTGTCTTCTTGTCTTGTCTTCTTGTCTTGTCTTGTCTTGTCTTCTTGTCTTGTCTTCTTGTCTTGTCTTGTCTTCTTGTCTTTTTTTGTCTTGTTTTGTCTTCTTGTCTTTTTTTGTCTTCTTGTCTTGTTTGGCAGTTTTTGATTGCTGTAATGTGTAGAAAAGTGTGGTAGAAAAGTGTGGTAGAAAATGGGAAAAAGAGAGGGGAAGGTCGATATTTATAGTTCGCATTTAGAGTGGCTGCAAATCTGATATGCACATTTTCGGGTCGGCACAATTCGGGTCGGCACAATTTTGGTCAGCACATTTTCGGTCAGCACATTTTCGGTCGGATATACTAATTGTGAAAATTTTGAAGTTTTAAAGGTTATTATTTTTTGGTATGTGTTTGTTTTTGATTAGCATTTTTAGATATACCCTTCTACTGTATGCAGGACACAACCACCAATTTAGCTCTATTTCTTAATCCTATGTACTCAAAACTATGGTTTTAATAATTAAAATTAAACTATGGATTCGTCTCTTCTCTTATACTCTAGATTCATCACGTTTTTAGTGTCATGCCAAATTTAGACGATTCTGTTGCTTGAATAGACTTATAAAGTCCTATCCACTGGCTTACTTAATACTGGGTGATTTATTTTTTTTAGACATATGGGCAATTTCAAGGGTGTATTATTTACTGCTGCTAATTTTATTTTGACATACCATAGTTATTAGCTTCGTTTTTTAGCTTGTAGATTAATTCATGTTTAGTCCTGCATACTGAACCATAAACTGCTAATCAATGTAAAATCTCACATAGAGGTTCTTTATACTTCAAACAAAATGCATTATAATCTCCGAAATCGAAGCTTTTCAATAATAGTATTTTCATAAATCTATAATGTATAGAAGTTGGTTTAAATTGGACCTTTTTTTACTGACCTTGTTTGGTGTACGGGTGTTTTCGCATCTATTTCCAGTATGAGCATAAGGGTCTCTTCCAGTTGACAATAGCCAAGAAAGACTGAATTTTTTAATAGATTTTTTTCATGAATTTTATCGTTTTCCCACGTTTTTATCCATTTTCCCACTTTTTTCCTTTTTTTTATACCCTTTTTCCTTTTTTTATACCCTTTTTCCACTTTTCTATATGCTTATCTGCAAAAAACCGCTCCAGAAGGTCGGATTTGGGTATAATAATCTAAATTTTGACCCCACTAATAATCATATCAGAAATCTAGTCTATTGAATTATATATATGAAATCATCTTAAACTTACATATAGTCTAGATGCAGAAATCATCATGTTGGGAAGTGGAAATAAGCCTGGCACGTGACTTTATCTCGTTGCATTAAAGAGTGCGAGAGGCCACGAGAGCCAGCCGGGTAACAGGCGCTCGCCGCATATTCAACCAACAAATTTCAGAAAATATATCTCCGCCACCAACCCTCACCTCCCCACAATGAATCCCGCCGTGTCCAACCTTGGACTCATGTTGATCATGATGCAATTATCGCGTCGTATCGATCTCGAGAATCCAGATATTCTCTTGTATGTACGCGTGGGCTACATGGCATGCCAGTTGATTGTGTTTGGCGTGTGTATGTATGTCAAGTTCAAGATCAACCAGAAGAATGACTTGACTACGATGAAGTATGTGGAGCCTGCTAACCCAATGGGAGGCCAGGCTGAGCCTAAAGCTGTGGTGACCACCGTCAAGGAGTATGATATGAAGCAGATTGACTCTCAGATCAAGGGTATCTTTACGTCTTTGGCCATGATGGGTTTTATGCACTTGTACATGAAGTACACTAACCCATTGTTCATGCAGTCGATTTCTTCAGTCAAGTCTGCTTTGGAGACCAATATTGTTAAGATCCACTTGTGGAACCTGCCTGCTTCGGGTGACCTCAAGAGACCTTTCAAGGCTGCCCCTGGTTTCTTGCAGGCCTTGCAGGGTGCTTCGGGTGATGTTAAGACCGATAAGGCTTCCGTGGAGGCTGCTGAGGTGGCTGGTGCCGGAGGCATCAAGGAGGACTAGTTTCCTGGTGTTAAAGTGTATAGTAGTGCCAACTATCTACAATGTATTAAAGCTATTTACACTACAAAGACCTTGAGGTCAATAATCGGGTCCATCCAATATACGTTTTGGTTTATTCAGGAATAATCAACTTCCAATGGACTTTTTTAATATCTTGATTGAGTGTAGTGACAAACTGGTATTTTCTTCTCACTGATAGTTTCCTAATTAGGTAATTACCGCCCATAGGCCGTATGACTGTTCTAAATAGAATAGACCTACACCTAACGAAGACTACTGATTCTATTATATACATGAGGAATTATACAAAAGATAACCACGGAAGAAGTTATGCTCCTTATATGCACTCTTTTGCGCTATATGCACTATTATACGTATATGCACTCCTTTAAACTATATGCACTACACTTACCTACTACTATATACCCATACCAGCACACGTATAGAAAGAGAAACTTATTATGTGATACTGTCTGTTTATGCAGTAGCTGGGGATGAATTGATATATGAATATATTAATACCATAGTGTAGTATTACAGTATGTAGTCTATGCACTATAAATCAATAAGAATAGACTGCACTTAAGATTTTATAAACGTAATTTTATGCTTAAAATGTTATAATTGAATGAAGATTCAATTCTTTAATTTCATTGAAGTTTTTAGCGTGGTCCTGCATATAAGCACTTTTGCTAGAGAGTTTCTACAATACTCATAAGTCATTTTAAAGGTCTGTAAAAGACCTGGTAAATTAGTAGAATATTAAAAGTAGATCTAACTAGGTAGTGCACATAGTGAAACTTATGTATACAATAGAAAGTATATAAGAATGTCGAGGAGTGCATATAAGAATAATTCTTTATGACTTGTAGAAGTATTTCTAAAAAAATGTTTCAATTTTTATTATTTGCTCGTAAAATTGTAGTTTTTAGTCGTAAAATTGTGGATTTTTCTCGTAATTTAGTGAATTTGCTTGTAAAATTGTAGTTTTTAGTCGTAAAATGGTAGTTTTTTCTCGTAAATTAGTAGATATTCTCGTAAATCATTGATTTTCTTCGGCGAATTGGCGTAACCGGTCAAGGAAGAGGTTATCAATGGGTTTCAAAGTGAGCTGTAAATTTCTCTCTTCATAGCTCATGATTGGAGATTTGAATAAGAAGAAAAAGTGGCAGACAAGAGAGGAAAAGGGGGCAGTTTATATAGGGAAAGAAGAGAGGTATCAAATATGTAAACTGTCAAATTTGAAATTAGAAACCTTGGAGTTTAAAGAAGAAGTTAATTTATAGATTTGTAGAAATTTATAGTCGTTGAAATTAAATTCTGGTGAAATCGTGGATTTGTTCTTAAGTATATTGAATGATTAAAAGATGCGAACCAGTATTAGTCAATTTTGAGCCAAAAAAAATAATTAGAGAAGTAGACGATATACAGGACCAGCCATTAAATTATTTACAGACTTTTTTAGAGAGTTTTAGTGTTGAATTTGGTTGGAAAAGACTAGGATTCGTGGGGACCAGTGCTCATAATTAGATAGTGCGGTGCTCATAACCAAAAAACAGAAGCCCTAGAAACAGTGATCTGATTCATGAAACAAAAAAAAGAGTAAAAGAGTAAAAGAGTAAAAGAGTAAAAGAGTAAAGGATTAAAAACTTGGGAATTAGTACTGGGTCCTGCATACAGTCCATAGTATTCAATAAGCAAACATTTCCACCTGTACATCAAATTTCTCATCTTTCCCACTAAATAATAAAATTACTAAATTACTGAATTATTGACACTGCATAAAAACTACTAAGTATTCCTCAATAATATAGAGTAGACAGATTTGATTAGAGTCGTGTGGTATGCAGGAAAGTATAATATGCAGGAAAGTATAATATGCAGGAAAAGAGTATGCAGAAAAATGTATACAGAAGAAAGTATACAATACAGATAAAAACCCTTATTTTAATCATAGAAGTCTTTAAAGTCTTAGAAAAGGTTTCCAGATTAAACAAACATTTGAATCCAAAATCAAAACATCCATACATTTACTCTCTTCTACTAAAACATTAATACTGTATAATCACAATTCAATGCATTCTTCATTCTTTAAAAATGACCATGAGTGATATTTAACCATTGTTTTCCTATTTTTCACTTCCACTTTTAAATTTCTTTTTTTTTCTGATTTGGGCAGAGGTAATAGCATTATAGTTGAGTCAAAAAGAGGAATCTTGGAGTCAAAAAGAGGAATCTTGGGGTCAAAAGAGGAATATTTAAGTCAAAAAGAGGAATCTTGGGGTCAAAAGAGGAATATTTAAGTCAAAAAAAGGAATCTTGGGGTCCAGATGATATGATATTGTACAAGGGTGGAGTGTATAGTGCGATAAGTCAAGCAAGATTCGGCAGATTCAAAAAAAAATTGGATATACAGGAATGTTGATATTCAGAGATTTCCCAGAATTATCAATGGATGATTTGGGCTTCACAAGTGGTAGATCTGGGGCCAGCCAAAGAGTACATAACAATAGACTGCGCGGACCTTAAGGCCTTAAGGTTAGTAGGGAAGGAATCTTAGTTCCCATTTCCAGCAAACTAATGGACAAACCTTAGTGAGGGAAGAAATACCAGATGCAAGAATAATACAAATTAATAATCAATTAATGAATCAGATTTGAAATTGATTTTGAATGGAGATTTTTTTTTTGGGGGTTTTTTTGGGCCACTGTTGATCGTATGAGACTCGCACGTCTTCTAAGTACTGCATACTGAACCATATAAGATGAGGATATGTCTTATAAAATCAGAATATAAGAACCAATTAGAGATCTCGGAAGTGAGTCCTGGATATAACGATCCAAAAGGGGAACTCCAAAAGGAAGCAACCGATATCTCCGGATCTAAGGGAAGGAAGCAACCGATATCTCCGGAATAAATCTCCGTTTTTAGAGGTTTACGCGGAGTGTGATTTCGCAACCAACACAGCATATACTCATGCACAAATGCGCGAACCTTGTTTCATCTCCTGTTGGTCGCAATATATAAGAAGGCATTCCCCCCCTTGAAATAGGCAGCCAATTTTTTTTCTCCTTACACTAGAAATGTTCTTTTGTTTTTAAGTGCTTTGTTTTTAAGTGCTTTGATTTTTAAGTGCTTTGTTTTTAAGTGCTTTGATTTTTAAGTGCTTAGTGAAACTTTTCATTATTCAGAAAATCATATCAATTTCCAAAAGTACTGTTGGAATCATTTGTTTTCTTTAAAGTGTGGAGGAATCCGTTTTTTCAATTTATTATTTTGGGGATTAAGCGAAGAGAAAGAATCCAGAGCTCTGATGAAGCAGGAAATATCTTTAACGGTTTATTCATGAGTTGCTTTGTATATACCATATTCTTCAGCTGTTGAGATTGATTTAAGATGGATATAAGGGAAGATTCAATGAGATCTTGGAATGATCACTTATATCTATGGAAAGATCTCCTATATCTCCGGAAAGATCTCCTATATCTCCGGAAAGATCTCCTATATCTCCGGAAGGATCACTTATATCTATGGAAAGAATCTCTGGAAGATTCAATGAGATCTTGGAAAGAACAATCGATATCTATGAAAAGAACAACCAATATCTCCGGAAAGATCACTTATATCTATGGAAAGAATCTCTGGAAGATTCAATGAGATCTTGGAAAGAACAACCGATATCTCCGGAAAGAATCTATGGAAGATCCAATAAGATCTTGGAAAGAATCTAATGGAATGAATCATGCACAAAGGGGTATTTAAGGGAGATCTGGTGATAAAAAAAATGAAGGAGTTTTAAAAGAACCAATGACAGCTCTTGAGAATCACGGATGAGTTTTAATCAGGCCTGGAAGATGAAGTTTTGTTATAGAGTGCATAGTTGATTCAGCCATGTACCAGAATCTTTTGTTTTCAGTATCTGAAGAGTCTCCAAGAAGAACGTCATCATATCTTACCGTCATCATATCTTACCTTCATCATATCTTACCGCCATCAAAGCTTACCGTCATCAAAGCTTACCGTCATCAGCTACTCTAAAGAACAAGGATATCATTTACCAGAGTGTTCAGAAAATTACACCACAGAGTTCTGATGAATATAGACAATACTGACTATGGTTTATAAGATATAGAACTGAGGTTCTGTATAGACTGAAATTTCAGGCGATATGACTTAATATCAGTTACTGAACTTTATAAGTCTTTCTTATATCAAGGATACCATTACTGAGAATGTCATATTTGCCTTTATTGTTTTTCAGAAAGACCAGAACATCCTGATATTCATTATACCCATATTAAATGGAGCATGACTTTAATCACATGCATAATGCCCTCCTTCAAAACCAATTTGGACCTGAAGGAAAGTTGTTCCGTGGATCCAGGTCAGTCATTCGTCTATACAAAGCAACGGGTTTCCCACTTTATTGAAGGTATCGAAAAAGTCCAGTTATACACAGAACCAATTTCTGTTATGAAGATAAGATAACATGATGAGATTATCATTGAAATGTCTTACTTATTAGAGGTGTTAAAGACTAAAGACATTGGTGTTCCTACATATGCGAGTGTTAACACTAATGCGCAACAGATCCATGAGTCTCAGAATCACACAAGTATACAATATTTTCAGGACTAATTTTTCAGCACTAATTATTCCAGATTTAGAGTTGATAGAGTTGGAGAAATTTCATGATACTTTATTTGTTTGAAAATGGATCAATTACTTATTCCAGGGAAGAAATTAGTGGTCCTGCATCTAACACCAGACTTCTTCTCATCATACCAGAATAACAAGTGAATTGAACACTTTAAGAGTCTCAAAGACCTTAAGATGTTCTGGATTTAAAGAAAATATTGATGAAAATACAATTCACTTGGAATTTATTTTTTCACCCTTTCAAGACATTTTTTACCACTTGAAGACACTTTTTACCACTTGAAGACATTTTTTACCATTTGAAGACATTTTTTTATCATTTGAAGACATTTTTTACCACTTCAAGACACTTTTTACGACTTCAAGACTAACCAAAGCTAATTCCAGAGCCTTGGATTGGGCTTTGCTGCTCACAATCCTTTGATAGATTGGTACCTGGGTGTACTGGTCTTTCATGAAGGGTTATAAGTTTGGAACTTTGGGTTTTCCAGATTTTGTGGTAGGAAGATTCTCTTTAAAAAAGGTCATATTTCTCGTAAACCTAAGGAGCGGGAGCTACTGATATAAATTCCATATTTGGCCCATACCGTAGTTATTCCTTGAAATCTCCACGACAGATTCGCGTAGCACCATATTGTCATATAGAAACTGCATATTAAACAAAGACTGCATATTGTACAAAGACTGCATATTGTCACATGTGAACCAATCTCTCCAATTCCAGAGTCTTGGTTGTCCCGAAAAAGCTCTGTGATAACTAGCAGATGTTTGAAACACCACTTTACCCAGAGTGTCCTTATAAGGTATACGCTTCTACCGTATAGAGAGTAGAGATATGCAGGATGGAAGTATGTGCAGGAAAGTATTATATACAGTAGAAAAGTATATACAGGACATCACTATATACAGTAGAAAGCTTTATACAGCAGAATCGTTTACAATTCCCTACACCACTAGTTCTGGGGATTTTGTCTACTCTTTGCAGATACTTTTATTAGTAATCAATCTTTATATAGTTTCCTGCATAGAGCCTTTTAGTCTCACTCATAAGCTCTAGTCTTCTCAATTACGGTATTTGACCAATTAAAAAAATTAAAAAAAGATAATTCGAAATTCTATCCAATCAAATCATCGGATCCATTATTCCTTAAATTTAATTAAAAATTCATCAAGTATCATATTTGGTCTGGTTCCTCTTGGTGCCACTTTTCTCGGCATTGTATGCAGGTAATGGTGAGCACCTCTCTCTTGTTAGGAATAACTCTAAAGGCCTAGAATTGAGTATCTAGTGACTTTGGATAAGCCCCAGGCCTTGGGCAAGTGGAACCATTGGACGTGCCTGAGTCACAAGGTTTTCTTAATATGGATTTCTTAATATGGAATTCTTAATATGGAATTCTTAATGATAAATGGAAACAAAACGTTCCATGATCGACTATTGGCTGTTTCTGGAAAGCTCTAAAAGGGTTACCCAGGACAGTAGAAAGTAGAAAGTAGAAAGTAGAAAGTAGAAAGTAGAAATAAGAAAGTAGAAATAAGAAAGTGGAAGTAGAAATAAGAAAGTAGAAGTAGAAATAAGAAAGTAGAAAAGTAGAAAGTAGAAAAGTAGATGAATTCTCTAGGAATCCCTATAAGTTAATTCCCGTATTCGAATATACAACTGATATACTTTTATTTATAAATCTAACACCTGCTTAAGTTCCATCACTCTTGTCTTTTCTCCATAGTAATTATTCTCCTACAAGTATACAGTGTACTCCAGAAATATCTATATACCATCCAGATCAACTTTACCTTTAACACTTTTATACTGACTATTTACTTGAGAATAACTCTCGATCCTGTACAATCAACAAGTGGTGATTATACCACACTCTATATTCTCCATATTCTCCACACTCTATATTCTCTACACTCCATATTCTCCATATTCTCTACACTCTATATTCTCTACACTCTATATTCTCCACACTACTAATCTAATAAAAGCCTTCACTTAGTTATTAGTAAATAATATAGTAAGTGTCCCAATTGATCAATATCATAGTTTTGAATCCATTTCTAGTAATTCTTACTCCATGAATTTATAATGTCATGAATACACTGGCCCTTTCTTTCTAATCCTCAGTCTTCAAATTACACATTTGGTCTCACCAAGTATCATGAGATCTTCAAATTAACTAAACTTCAATCTAACACTAGGCACATTACGCCCAAATACCAATTCGCCGTTATAAAACCCCACCGACTGTTTTTCGGGTCTGTTTAGAGTATAAACATCCCTGTGATCATAGCTAAACTCCACGAGTTCGGCCACCGGACCAGTATAGGTAAATAAGCTCAAATTGGTAAAACGTTCTCCAAGCCATTTATCCGAAAGTGGCTCAAGTTGGTCTTCAATTCTAGCAAAGATCTCCCATGGTAATTTTGGCATAGATTCTTCATTAACACTATACATTTCAGATCCATTGACCATACTACATACTTAGACGTTTCCACTATTATAAGATTTCAAAACTTAACACTTCAAATTCCTATCATTATAGGAAGCATTCAAAAGGTATCTTCTGTGAAGATTGGATACCACGTGGTTGAAGAAGTAGCCCTTGAAAAATATCTTTAGAACCACCTTGTTTGCTCTGGAATAGAACTGGTTGATCTTGAACGTCAAGTCTATGGAGTAGAAGCTGACGTTGGTGATATACTGAATATATAAATCATTTGATTTTATTCTATTTCTTTCTATAATCACTGATTATGGAGTACCTTATAATTATAGAGTACCTTATAATTATAGAGTATCAGAGTCTCCAAGAATCTGAAATCGGAGTATTAGAGTCAGTATAGATGTATAGAGTACCATTGTAGATGTATAGAGTACAGTATAAATCAATTTAACGATTCTTATGAATTAAGACTGTTCCATGGTTGTTTCGGACTGTTGGACTGCTTCATGCTGATCTGTACAGATATTATAATGTCAGAGTTTAATTTCAAATGAATCGGGACTTGATCTTTCCAAAACCCTCACTTTCCTTTTCTTTAATTGGACGTAAGATCTCTTAGGAAAGGAAAAGACAGAAAAGGACAGAAAAGGACAGGACAGGAAAGGACAGGACAGGAAAGGACAGAAAAGGACAGAAAAGGACAGGAAAGGACAGGAAAGGAAAGGAAAGGAAAGGAAAGGAAAGGAAAGGAAAGGAAAGGAAAGGAAAGGAAAGGAAAATTCAAGACATTTACCTTTGAAAAAAAGACCTTTGATGTTTTTCACTTTAGTATGGTTATCTGTGGTTCGTAGCCCTGACCAATTTGGACTGACATTGTCTAATTCTTCAGATTGACCAAAAGATTCTCCGGATTAACCAAAATACACTCCTGGTTTTTCCCCCTAACAAACCCAATAGTATCCATGACTTTCAGACTCACTATAAGCTCCCGAACCGTCCATTTCCCTCGGTTGTATATCTCCGGTACGGCCTTATTCATGGGAAGAATTAAGCCCTCATAAATGGTTTGAAAACGTACAATTTCAGCAGCATCAAGTTCAATTTCAGAATCCATTCGCTTAAAAGCTGCAGTTACCCAATCGGGTAAAAAACGCTCAGTTTCTTCTTCTTCTTGATATTCCTGCACATTATAACTCCGGATTAAGTATAAAAGCCATACCTGATCCATTTGTTCCTGCTCCACAATATCTGCATATGATCTAATACCCATAGTAACCAATAGCGATTGAGCAAATTTGATATCTTTTTTATAAATGGCTTTAAGCGTAAGAATTTGCTGCTTATGGTCCAATAAGAGGTCTGCTTCGCGGTGCTTGACCCAAGAAATGGATGATTGGAGGATTTTGCGTTGGCCACCAAGATAAATTTTTAATACTTCACCGTTGGGTGAAGATTTAGGAACGCTGGTATTTTTGAGCATGCCCAATTTAGTCTCAAGGGCTTGCCGGAGATAATTGAGCCCACTAAGTTGCATGCGTAAACCAAGGGTTTCTCCATCCCATGGGTTCTTGACTAACCATTGGAACACCTGCACAAGAGCATCGGGAACGTGATCCTGACCAATGAAAAATAATACTCCATCTGTATTTTCAACCGTTTTTTCCCCACTATGAACCACCACGCTATTGGTGTAGTCGGACAAGGTGGGAAGCTTCACCTTTTCCTGGAGAAACGGTAAGATTTCGGCGGGAATTTTGATCCGGAGTGCAACCGTATCGGCCGAATTCTCGGAAAGACAAAACCCATACGCCAAAAGAAGCTCTTCATTGCCTTTGCGGCCGTAATTGTTAAAAAGCTGACCTGGTTTGGAGCCCGCGCACGTGATCTCAAACCCTTCTTCCGTCCCGTTCCACGTAACATCCGCCTTAGAATCATGATTAAGCATATCTATGACTGGGAGCAACACCACTACATCCTCCTGACACGTATCAATGTGGTGGTTTGAGGGAAGAAGAGCACTGGGGAATGCACGTGATTTGACCACCATTGAGGCCCATAGATATGCGGCAAAAGACGTCCAATTCTCGGGATTTTCACCAAGTAAGTACTTTTGGAGTTGCTCATCATCATAGAACTTCGACTCGTAGTAGAATTTCATGTTAAAGTGGTGATTTGAAGGGAGATCGGTTTCCTTAGGAAGAACCTCCAAAACCAGCCACCATTCCGCCACCAATTGCTGGATATTTTCCCGGAGCGAGCTGCCAAGATTTGTACCTTGAAGGAGCTTTTTGTCGTCCTGCAGCCAGATGTAGGGGCTGTTGATTTGAGCTGAAGTGGGCAAAGCTTCAATGTAGGGCATGAAAAATGAGCTAGAATTGATTCTTTCACGAGCCAAAAATAGTTTAAGGATTCCATTAATATTGGTGGTTTTTTTGATATCATCTTCGGTCATTTTAAAGCTTTTGGCCGCATGGGAGAGCCGGATGGCGATTTCCGAGGGCACTTTGATGGAGCTGGGGCCGGAACCATCTGTGCAGGCGCCGAAATTGTTTTTGCCAATTTCTTGGAATGTTATATCAGGCGAAACCCGTGCACCATGGCCAGTGGCCCATTTCACAAGTGCATCTATCTTGTCCATTGTAGTCAGTTAGTTAGAATGGTAAGATGGATGGGATGCGTACCTCGGATTGTACATCACACCCGTGCACCTGAGAATCAAAGACCCGTGCACCAAATCGCAATATGATCACACCCGTACACCTCTTGAAATTTCCAAAATCCGTGCACCACACAAGACATCAACAGTGCGTAGGTAAATCACACCACCAACCATGCTTCGCTTTAGACCCCAAATCCCCGTGCGTGCATTGCACGCCTCAGTAAGAGCATATACCGGTTCAAACACCGGTACACCCCCAAAGCAACCCCCTAAAGCATCCTCCTCCTCTTCCACGTCATCGTCATCGTCATCGTCATCGTCATCGGCCTCCAATACTATTGACTCCAAAAAAGCAGCCACCTCCCAGAATCCACCCAAAGATACCATTCCCGACATTGGCTCCATTCCTAAACGGCCATTAAGCCGAGTCGCCATCGGCGGCACCCAAGCCCCCAAGAAATTTGCCCAGGCTGGCGGCATAGAATTTGCCGCCTGGAAGGCTGTCATTCTCTTGCTTGTGGCCGGAGGTGGTTTCACGTATTGGTTCACAGTGGAGAAGGAGAAATTGCGGCTTCAAAAAGAGGTGGAGAGCAAACGTGGTATGGGCAAACCGCTTATTGGAGGCAACTTCTCATTGGTGGATCACCATGGGCAGCCATTTACACAGGAAAACCTTAAGAACGACGACAAGAAGTTTTCCATAGTGTACTTTGGCTTCACGCATTGTCCGGATGTGTGTCCTGATGAATTGGACAAGTTGGGCGAGATGCTTGAGGAACTCCGGCGTAAAGATGGCATTGAGTTGCAGTCGTTGTTCATCACGTGCGACCCTGCACGTGACTCTCCGGAGGTTATCACCCAGTACCTTGAAGATTTTGACTCCTCGATCATTGGGCTTACCGGGCTGTACGAGCAGGTGAAGAATGCGTGCAAGAAGTACCGGGTGTACTTTTCCACACCTCCGGATGTCAAACCGGGCCAAGACTATTTGGTGGACCACTCGATCTTTTTCTATGTCATGGATTCCGAGGGTCAGTTCGTGGATGTGATTGGCCGTGAGGTCACTGCTCCCGAGGGTGCAGAGAAGATCCGGAAACACATTGGGGCCTTTGTGCCGGAAAAGGAGAGGGAGGCCCGGAAAGAGTCGTGGTTAGGATTTCTCTACCGTTGATTCCTATCTGCAGCACTACCTGCAGTACACTTGAGAACTGCAGATAGCACACACAGAGAACAACACCTTCATGGCACCATTACCCAATAGTACCAATAGTTGTCAGTTCAGTGACCAATTAGATGACTATGGCCAGTGAATAGTCGTATCATACTAGTCTTGTATATAGAAGCTTTGTATAAACTACGTGTACCTGCACACAAGCATGCGCTTACGCGGCGCCCATATGAGACATTGACCATGCGCTCTGAAGTCCTCAACTTGAGTGATTTCATCTTCCATAGACTCAGTAAATAAGCAATAAAAAATGAACCCCCATATATATGTATATTCTCCTTTCCCCCCACTCTCTTTTCCCCTCTTTTTCCCCTCTTTTTCCCCTCTTTTTTTCTCCCAATGACTAATATTAAAGACATGGTCTCCAGGCTATGGGATTATACAAACACTATAGGCATTGAAGGTGGTGGAATTGAAAGAGTACCACCCCAAGATGGCCTGACCAATAATACCTTGGCCCAATTTGGTATAGTATTGGGTTTATGGTTTGCTGGCTGTGGAGAACTGTTAGTGGCAGGACTTTTGGGTATAAACTTGGGAGGCTTGGTACGTGCATACTGTGCCATTATGGGTCCAATTTCAGGTTGTAGACAATCAGATTCAGCTCGTTTTTTATTTGGAGTATGGGGAATTAAAGTCAGTGTACTTATTTGTATAGTAGGAGGAATTGGATGGTCAGTTGTGAATTGTATTTTGGGTGGAGAAGTATTATTTGCTATTTTAAAAGTTCCCTTATTTATAGGAATCGTGATAATATTTTTATTTACATATTATTGGAATTTTTGGCATTCATTGCATTTTACCCTTTGAAAGTATTATTGCAATACCAACAAATATAGAGATACGATTCTTTTATGATGTTATCTGCCGGAACATTGAAACTATTTCAAAAACCAATGAAGAAATTGAATCTTTAAAATTATCTTTAAAAACTCAAATTGGACTTGTGTTATCATTTTTTACAATATCATATTCAGTGACTTCTACTTGGGGTTCATGTGCACCAGATTCTTATATACAATTTCCTGAACAAACCCCCGTGCACCAAGGTTTTTTAATTCCTTTTCTTGGAATTTCAATCCCTTCTAATTTTGTAGCCGTGGTGGGAATTTGGGCTGGTGCTATAGCTACCCTCCATGGAATCATGCATATAATACGCAAGGTATAGAGGAATCATGCATATAAAACGCAAGGTATAGAGGAATCATGCATATAATACGCAAGGTATAGAGGAATCATGCATATAATACGCAAGGTATAGAGGAATCAGGCATATAATACGCAAGGTATAGAGGAATCATCATGGCAGCATTTGAACCTTGGGGTCGTTTTGGTCAATTTATTAGCATCATTATCTTCATTTCACTTATATGCAATACCATCATTAATACTTATTCTAGCAGTATTCAATTTCAACTTATTGATGATCATATGGTTAAAATGAAGCGGTGGGGATGGGCCGCGCTCATAACCATAATTTCTTAAACACAACCAAACTCCAACTCCAACACCAACTCAACGTCAATTTCGATTTCAAAAATGGAAATGAATTTCATGAGGATTTAAAAACAAAATTTAGAGGAATGGCCCAAGAAATCTTCCGCTGCTGGTGGTTATGAATGGAGTTACTGGAACCAGCCTAAGAGACTTCCCGCAGGGTGGGCGAGTATGGGGGCATTTCTGGTGGGCGTGGTGGGTGCAGTGGTTGGAATGAATCAAGTGTATTTCATGGTCCTTTGGTTCGTCGGATTGGAATTTCCGGAGACGATATTGGTATGTGGATATGTCTGGCTTTCTGTGCTATAGTGTATCCGCCTCTCCGCCTCGTCGAGCTCCATTTCCTAGGCAAATAGACTTTCAGAATAGTCCAGCAGAATAGTCTGGAAAGAATGGCGAGTATAGAATAGGCTGAAAAGGATGGCTAGTATCGAATAGGCTAAGGAGGATGGCTGGCTAGACTAGTATACAGTACAGACTACTGTGGATAGTCTGGAAGAGGATAAACTACAGACTAGTATACAGTATAGTCTATTATGGAGAGACTAGCAGATTATAGTGGATAGTCTTTTCAGAGAATAATAATGTGGATAGACTAGTACAGTCTAGTACAGTCTAGTACAGTACAATCTAGTGGATCTTTGAATAGATGGTGGATACTCAATGGGTTTTGCAGTCATTGGGAATTTGCACCCAAATGGCCTCACCACTCACTACTACAATTACTGTTGCTACAAACGAAGAGGTACTGGTGCAAGGATAGAAGGTGGATTTTGGTCATGTCTGAATGTTGGTAAGAAACCTTTAGGTATGGATCTACTACTCAGTGTCATCAGTCTAATGGGTCTAAGGTGGAGGAACTAATCAGTCCATCAGTCTAGTCCTGCAGCTAGTATCCTTAGACTAATAGATTGGCCAGCTGATTGGCCAGTACTTGAAGTTTCGAGAGATTCTGGATATGGACTATTTTCTAAAGAATGTCCTTATTCTGTTCAAAACCTCATACTATAATTACAAGGAATTCCTGCACATAGTATTCATGAAGGTACACACCATGGAACAGCAGGTTCTAAAGAAAGAAGGATTTTACTATGAAACGGACCAAAACCAAACCAAAACCAAAGCCAAAACCAAAGCCAAACCAAAACCAAAACACCAAAAAAAGGTTCACCAATTGATTAATCGGATTCTGGGTTAAGGACCGAATTCCCAGTTCAGAGTTAACATTTTCCAATTCAAAGAAAGAAGAAAATCATACCCAAAAGAATTCTTAAGGTTTAAGCAGACGTATTAGATTCTGAGAATGTTTATAAGATAGTTCATTGTGAAATTTCTCGGTTTGAAAAGAAATTTCTTGGTGCCGATATTCACTTTCTCATACTAAACATCTCACCACCACCTCAACCAATGCCTTTTACTTGTTAGGAATAATCCTAAAGCTCTAGAATTGAGTATCTATACTTTGGATTAGCTACTGTGAAGCCTAAGACAAGTGAAAACATTAGAATTGTTTGAACTACAAAGTTTTCTACAAGATTTCTACAAGATTTCTACAAAGATTTCTACAAGATTTCTACAAGATTTCTACAAAGATTTCTTAATATGGAATTCTAACGATAAAAGGAATTCTAACGATAAAGGAATTCCAACGATAAAGGAATTCCAACAATAAAAGTCTCTACATTTCATAATTGACTATTGGTTATTTTAAGAAAGTCATGGTTCAGAAAAGTCCTAAGACCTATTACTTAAATGGGATACCCAACAAAGTGGAAACGTATAGAAAATCAGAACTATTAGGTCCGTTTAATTAGATGAACGCAGAGATTTCTCTAAGTTCAATTCCTGTATACGTTTATATATCTGATATAACATATTTATAAATCCCAGTTCTGCTGAAGTTTCAATCTACTATAGAGTCTACTGATTGATACACTACTCTATTACCTGTAGTAAGTAAAATTGTTATAATATGTGGTCCAATGGCAGACTTCAGGAGCAGTTATACTGGAGGAAACTTGACGTTGAAAAGGCTAGAAGGACCGGAGTTGAGGTATTGGTTAAAGGCCTATTCTTAATATTATTTCTGGGAGAATCACAAGGAAAAGAAGGAAAAGGAAAAGAAGGAGCCAATTCAATTTCTACTTTATATGGACTGGAACTTGATGAGATCATTATGATTAGGAACACGGCCGATTCCGAGTGAGGCAAAGTGGAGCTGTGCAATACGTTGGAGATGTTATTGGTGACTACGTAAGATCTTCTGGATAAATTGAAGACACAAATACTATACTTAAATCAACTACTACTACGGTACTACTACACTACTATACTACTTTACTACTGTACTACACTACTATACTATACTTTAATCAACTACTGACTACTATACTGTACTGACTATACTGACTATACTATACTGACTATACTACTATACTGTACTACACTACTATACTATCATACTGTACTACACTACTATACTATCATACTGACTATACTACTATACTATCATACTGACTATACTACTGTACTTAAACCAACTACTGTACTACTGTACTGACACTGTACTGACACTAGACTGACACTGTACTATCATACTGACTATACTATACTGACTACACTCTATTGACACAGTACTGAAGTATATGGTTATTTTCAACTAGGTTATATAACATTTGTTATAATTCAATATATATTTATAGATACATAAGATTGTTATAATAAATAGATGAAGTTTATGGCTCAAATGTTTTATAATTGTCGTATTGTTATACTACTACACTGTACTATCATACTGTACTGACTATACTGACTGTACTACACTACTATACTGTACTACAATACTATACTGTACTACTATACTGACTATCATACTGACTATACTACTATACTGACTATACTACACTCCTATACTGACACTATACTGACATGGTACTGACACGGTACTGACACTCTACTGACATTCTACTGACTATCATACTCTACTGACTATACTACTGACTGCACTACTATACTGACTATCATACTATACTTAAATAACTTACTGTACTACTATACTGGCTACACTCTGCTGAGTATCATACTATACTATCATACTGCACTACTATACTACTAGACTATACTGACTATAGTACACTAATATACTGACACTATACTGAGTATACTATACTATACTACACTACTTAAATCAACTACTGCACTACACTTCTTAAATCAACTACTGACTACTATACTATACTACTATACTATACTACTATACTGAATATACTACTATACTGTACTATCATACTGTACTGACTATACTACACTATCATATTATACTACTATACTGACTATACTGTACTACTGTACTGACTACACTACACTACTATACTGACTATACTGTACTACTATACTTAAATCAACTACTGTACTACACTACTATACCGACTACTACACTACTACACTACTATACTGACTTCAATGTACTGAGTATACTGATACTCTACTGATATACTGATACTCTACTGATATACTGACACTGTACTATCATACTGACTGTACGGACTATACTGACTGTACGGACTATACAGACTATACAGACTATACTATACTTGAATCACATACTGACACTGACTATACTAACTATACATTGATAACTACACTACTACAGTTTGGAGTGGTCTTAATGCGTCCAGAGATTGGTACCTGGGTATAAAGGTGTTCTATCAAATCTTGTAATTCAGAAGATATCGTCATCTTAGTTCTTTGTATTGTGGTTGTTAAACTTAGGAATATTCTTACTAAGCATACCTCCCGTAAACCTCTCGTAAACCTCTCGTAAACCTCCCGTAAACCTCCCGTAAACCTCCCATAGAATCAAGGCTGACTCAAGGCTGACTCAAGAAGATCCCGTACCTTATATGTTTCCCCTTCTGGACCATTTCATGGACTCCTTAAATCTCCAAAGTATATTCAAAAAGCCGTTTCATCTTGATACTGTATACTAAAACCTCCTTAGACCAATACCTCCGCCCTGATTTCGTATACCAGCTTATTGTTTCATCTGGAAACTGCATATTGGTTTTGACCCATGTGTCATGTCTAACATTTCACCTATTCAACAACTACATTACTACATTACTACAATACTGTACTACTATACTACTATACTACTACACTACTACTATACTCTACACTGTACTCTACACTGTAGTCTACACTGTACTCTACAATATACTCTACAATATACTCTACAATATACTCTACAATATACTCTACAATATACTCTACACTGTACTCTACATTTACTCTACAATATACTATACACTATACTGACTACACTATACTGACTACACTATACTGACTACACTCTCTACACTGTACTCTATACTATAGAATACTCCACTACTCAGGAATACTACGGTAGACTTCTCAATCTCCAGGCAAATCACTTCAGCGATCAACTTGAACGTCAATTGGGCCAAAGTCTCATTGGAAACCTCTCTTTAAATAATCTCCATCATCTTCTTTCTGATCTCTCTCAACTTAGAAGATTTGGAGTAAGAAGTCTTCTTGACCTGGTTGACTTGTCTCTTGGTGAAAGCAATGACAAACACTCTCAAGACGTATTCATCAGTTAACTTGACTTTAAAGTTAGCCTCAACCAAGATTGCCATTTTCAGACCAAAAATTGCCATTTTCAGACCAAAAATTGCCATTTTCAGACCAAAAATTGCCATTTCAGACCAAAGATTGCCATTTTCAGACCAAAAATTGCCATTTTCAGACCAAAGATCTCAATTTGTCCGAAATGAAGTCCATGCCATGGAAAGTTGGTCAACAACAACAACAAGTTCTTGCCTTGGAATTCATCAACTCTCAACTTGAATTTTCTGTATCAGTGGTTCTTGGAGCCTTGAAGATCAGCAAGACCAGAGATTATAGAAAAAAAAGTGGTGCATTAATTGGGGGGAATGGTGACGTTTTATAGTTTGGAGAGTGCGAATCCTGAAACAAATGCACAACGTTAAGGGGCTTGCAGATGGCTGCTAAAATATATCATTTCTATTGGCCAAGAGTAAAGACCTGTATAAATATATTCAAAAGAATTATCAACTATATAAAATTATGCTACTGACTATACTGAGTAGACTGTACTGCATATACTACTGTACTGCATATATTACCGTACTGCATATATTACCATACTGCATATACCGACTATACTAGAGATTACTATACGGACTGTACTGACTATGAGTACCAACATTGAAGCTTTCAAGTCACTTTTGGCTGCTAAAATATCTTACTACTGGCTTATCAATCCAATGTCCATTCGACTATTGACTCGTACTGTATGCAGGCTACTGCTGAGTCAAATCCAGTGTCATTCTTAATAGCCATACAAACCTTAGTATTGTCTGATTCACTTATCAGGTACTAGGCTATCAGTTATAGATTTCAATGTACAGTATAGTAGACTGAAAACCAATATGAAGTCTTACACTGCATAGTACCACTGTACTGAATAGTAGTATTCTTTAGTACAATGGTATTCCATAGAGTATAAGAAGCACATATTGAAACTTCAAGAATCTGACGGTATGCCTTGATGGCCAATAATAAGTCTTTTGAGTGTGGAGCTTTAGTGTTGATCTCCTTGGATTCTTATTTCTTACGAATCCTTAATTCCACTTCTGACCTAAAATTGGCTGATTCCACCTTGACCGGAACGGGACCTCCTCTTTATAAAGACCAACTGTGGGAATGTTTCATCATGTAGAAGTAATCCATCGGAGTTGCTTGTTTCGGCTGCATTCTGTATCCTGAGTTCAGTCAGGTTCAATATATCTCTATACTGTCTATACTATTGTCCAGAAGTGTTGATTGTATAGTAATAGTTAATTGGATAGCTTATTTGCATCAGCTCAAATGATAGCTCTTAGATCATCAAGGTTAATATCCCGAGTAGACTGCTTTGTGTACAGTAACCATTAACTATAGTACCAGTTGAATTCAATTGAAACTTTAATTCCAGCTGTATCTTATTAATATCAAATCCATTAGGCTTTTAGTACATTCATACCTATACCCCCTAGTACCCACTTTATACTAGTCTGTACTAAGCCCTTCTAGTTCTAGCTGTACTGACTGATTCATACCTTTCGTGGTTTATCAGTTATAAACATTTGAAGAACCAATTGAAAGCATATTTGAGGCGATTCGCTATTAGATGGATAGAAAGGGATCCCTTGATCCGCATGTTCGAAGTTGGAGTAGAGGCATTTGCAATGGTGGATGCTTGTAATGTGGAGAATTCGTTCGAGACTTCAAACGATTGATATTGTCTCAGTGCTGGCTCCGGTAAGTTCTGTGATTCTAGTTTCTGGTTTCTGGGTTCTGGTTTTGGAAGTCAATAGGAATGGTACCCTTTAGAAAAAGTGGTTGTAAATAATATGGGTGGGAGTGCGCATATTTATAAGCGGATGCGAGTTGGCTGCAAAAGTGCCCTAGCCCCTGAACCCCACTTTAAAATACTATATAAATGGTAGATCCGCGCAAAAAAAGGTCCGCGGTTTTTTTTTGTATTACTTGGATCTAAAGGGAATTGCAACAACTTCTAGTCACTTAGCCCTCTACAGCTGTCTACCTCTGTCAGTTTTAGTTTTACTTCTGGACTATACTATTCTATACTGTACTGTATATACTGACCATTCTATACTGATCATTCTATGCTGATCATTCTATACTGGTCATTCTATACTGATCATTCTATACTGATTGTTCTATACTGGTCATTCTATACTGATCATTCTATGCTGGTCATTCTATACGGTACTGTATATCCTGATTACTATACTGATTGTTCTATACGGTACTGTATATACTGAGACTAATGCTCTCTATATTATAGTATAGGCAATACAACACTATTTTATACTGACAATACTGATGCTTCTACTCTAATTGTTTCAGGATGCAGTGGATACTATTCAGACTTTCCATGAGTGGTTTTGAAATAAAGTATACTTTCGAAGAGACGATTGGCTTGAAATAAAGTATACTTTCGAAGACACAGTTGGCTTGAAATGAGTGGTTTAACTGATTGAAATCGTCTATACCTAATCTACAAAGACCATTCCGGGGATACTCTCTTTTTCCCGACATTGTGACCTTCTGTGCCCTACAGCTTAATGTTTTACTTGTCTATTCTTGTCTATGTTTTAATTGTCAATGTTCGGGGGTGGTTATAGTGGTTATCCTTTGGGCTGGTGGTTATAGTCCTGTAATGAAGTGGAGTGGTGGTCTGGATTTGTTAGATATTTATATGGTGGAGTAGATTGAGCACAGGCCTAGAAGATCTGGTGGTTTTAGAGTTTGGACTGGGTGTGTATATGGAATAGAGGGGGAGTTATGGATTAGTATGGAGTGGTTGGGGAAATTCCGGGGTGCAGACCCCGGAAATAGCGAGATCCGGTGCTTATATCCAGTTCCGACCTATTGACTCAGGTCATTTCATCGTCCCACCAAAAAAGTTAATTGCATATTTCCAAAAGGATCTAGAATGTTTGACGTGGTAACACAAAAATCTGTTGTTGGGAATCTGTGGTTGGGAGGTGGGAAGTAGAACGGGTAGAGTCCGGTCATTCCACGTGACCATGCTTACCGGAATAAGGAATTCCGGGGCTTATATCCAGTTCCGACTGCTTAACTCAGGCCATTTTCGCCGGCCGAAAAAGAAATTCCGTTTCTCAAATTGTAGTGAGATTTACCTGGATTTTCAATTGCCAAAGACTCATCCAGTGGTTGTCAGTCCAAGGTAAGACTGAGCTGGCCATCACGTGACCGGTGTTCCGAGGGTAGTAAAAAACATCACAGTTAAACTCATAACCATCATAAAAGTCCATTCAAAAAAATTCGGAGCACCCTGCATAAAAGAACGCCTTCCAATTAAAATGACTCCTAATTTCACGCATTTATCGAATGTTTCACTTGAACCCTAAACAATGGGACCCTGGGATGTACGGGTGCACGCTATCGCACCATAAATATGAGCTGATCCCTACCCCACAACTTCTTCCTCTCCAAGCACTACTCCTCCAAAATGGAACTTTCTCAAGCGCAAAAAGAGAAGTATGAAAAAGATGGTATGCTCTGTATTCCTAATTTCCTTAATGCCCAAGAAGTGGCACAATTGATGGATGAATCGTATCGATTGTTGAGCGACTTGGACTTAGATTCGCACCCCAAAACTCAATTTAGAATCGATGATGGTCACCATGTGGGCGATCAATACTTCTTTGATTCGGCAGATAAAGTATCGTATTTTTTTGATACCGATGCTTTTGATGAAAATGGTCAACTCCGGTTCCCAAAGGAGAAAAGTATCAATAAAATTGGTCACGGATTGCATATGCACAATAAAGTGTTTCTGGAATTAACATTTAAGACTAGGGTTCAGAATATTGCACGAGACTTGAATTATTCGGACCCCCGAGTACTTCAAAGTATGCTTATTTGCAAGAACCCTAAACCAGAGGATGATGATGGGGGAGAGGCTCGTGACAATGAAGTGCCGTCTCATGCGGATGCCACTTTCCTCTTTACTCACCCACAACTGGCAATTGGCTTTTGGTTTGCTTTGGAGGACTGTACAGTGAATAATGGTTGTCTTTCATATAGTCCAGGAACCCATAAGATAGTACCTTTAACCCAACACTTTACTCGGGTAGAAGGGGGTAAAAAGGGGTGTAAGTTTCTTGATGTGGAGCATGGGCCGGTCCCCAAGGATATTCCTGATTTTAAGATGGTGGAGTGTAAGGCTGGTTCATTGATTCTTATTAACCATTCAGTTCTTCACAAGTCCGAGAAAAATGTGCTGAACAAATCCCGCTTTGCATATGCTTTCCACGTGATTGATGGAGTTACCAAGTACGATGAGAGGAATTGGCTTCAGATCCCCATTGAAGGCGGTACTAATTTTCTGAAGTTATATGTGGGTGATGGTGAGGGCGTTCTGAGCTCATAAGTTGGGTGGGGAGAAAAAAAAACCAATCTGTGGAGTGGAAGATGAGCTTAGAAATGGATGCTTCATTAGTTAAGGACATATTCAATATATACATTCCCAGAGGATGTAAAGTACTATTGTACTAGTGAATTTTTGAGTCTTTCAGTGTTGCAAAACGATACAGTATTGAGTATGGACTTACTTTATATCCATACACTTACTATATGCATCTCTTTATTATTACTATTATCAATGATAATATGGTATTAAATGTATAGGGCTCATAACCTTTCTATGTGCAGGAACATCTATTATATACAGGAACATCTATTATGTGCACGTCCATTTATTATGTGCAGGAACATCTATTATGTACAGGACATGATTGATTCCCAGGATGTTTTGACCGTTTTGACCATTTTGGACCAGAAAAAGACTACAGAGGTTTAAATTCCAACCTTTCTTTATAATCCCAACCTTGGATCTGCCAATATTTAGTACAGAAAAAGGCATAGATTATAAACAAATTCCGAGAGATGGTGCACTAGGATTGTTTTCTGAATCAGTTTCTGGGAAAATGTAGAGCATCTACAAGAGTTTTAAACTACGGTTTTGGTTTCAACTTTTTGGTTTTAGCTTTTTTGGTTTCAACTGTTCGAATTCTAAGATGGACTGTATACAAGCCCCCATCTTAGCTAAACAATTAAGCAAAACTCAAAACAATCCAAAAAAAAACCTAGAATCATATCAAACCTTCTAGACTTGATATTAGCCTTTTTTTCTTTTTTTTTTTTGGAAACAAGTCGTAAGAATTGTCCATTATGAGCCATGGTGGTTCCAGTGCGAATTTGCACCCAAATGATCTCAAATGTGCCAATACATAAAGATACATGCAATAGAAAACACCAAAAGCATTCTTTATACTTTAACATTTGAAGCAAGAATAGTCGAATAATGGGAATTCTATGGTTTAGAGAAAAGGGCAAAAGGTATACCAACCAATTTCTACGTTAAGATCTCGTTTTAAGCGTTCAAAAACCTCATATTAATAGACCAAAACGGTACCGAAACACTTATGGACTCTCTCTTTTCAAAAACTGGAGTAAACAAACTAAATTGAAGTATCAACACTTTAGAACCAATTCTACAATTAAAGATTTAGTTCTAATGCGAGATTAACCATATTTCGGGTCAGAATTCAAGAAAACAACTGGACGTTCAATTATTCCACCTTGGAAATGATCTACAACATATTTTCCCATAATATCTTTTCCCTTTATGATATACCTTATTCAGATTAAATTCTAGAAAAGGTTCATTACATTTGCTTGAATATTCCATTGTACTAGTCATTGAACAGAGTGTCAATGAGAAGGCCTACCTTCTATAGACTATACAATAAGAAACCCTGATTCAAATTTAAAGAAGCTTACCTCTTTTATTATTATACTAAAACTCTATTGATCCACTGAAGTACCAGGAAGTTCTCTTAACTAAGCTTACCTCCCGTAGAACCTCCCATAGACTCAAGGCTCACTCAAGGCTCACTCAAGGCTGACTCAGGACTCAAGAAGATCCCACAGCTTATATGTATTTCCTTTCTGAACCAAAACATGGACTGCTTAAATGTCCAAAGATATATTCAAAAAGTAACCGTATCATCTTGATACTGTATACTAAAACCTCTTTAGACCAATACCTCTGCCCTGATTTCATATACCAGCTTATTGTTTCATCTGGAAACTACATATTGACCCATGTGAGATGTCTAACGTCTCGTCTGCTCAACAGTCAGTAGTCTGTAATCAATAGTTTTAGGCAGTAGTCAGTAGACAGTAGGCAGTACTAGTCAGTACTAGTCAGTAGTCAGTAGTCAATTATAGTAGTCTGTAATCTGTAGTCAGTAGTAAGTAATAAGTACTAGTCTGTAGTCAGTATAAGAAGTCAGTACTTAGTAGTCACGGCTCAATAGCACTAGTCAGTAGTCAATAGAAGTCAGTAGTAGATTAAAGGAGTACTAGTCTGTAGTCAGTAATCAATAGTCAGTACTAGTAGTCAGTAATCAATAGTACTAGTCAGTAGCTAGTACTAGCCAGTACTAGTCAGTACGTAGTACTAGTAGTCAGTAGTCAGTAATAGTAGCAGTAGTATTAGTACTAGTAGTCTGTAATAGTTATTAGTCTGTAGTGTGTAATAACAGTAGTCAGTGGCCGGTAATAGTAGTAGTAGTCAGTACTTAGTACTAGTAGTCAATAGCCAATAGTACTAGTCAGTAATCAGTAATCAATAATCAGTAATCAATAGACAGTAGGCAGTAATAGTAGTCAGTAATCAATAATAGTAGTAGTCAATAGACAATTATAATAGTAGTCAATAGACAATTATAGTAGTAGTCAATAGACAATTATAGTAGTAGTCAATAGACAAATATAGTTGCTGTAGTAGTATTAGTCAGTAGGCAGTAATAAGTACTAGTCAGTAGTCTGTATTCAGTACTAGTAGTCAATAATCAATACTAGTAGTCAGTAATCAATAGTCAGTAGTCTTTAATGGTAGTCTGTACAAGAATTCAGCACTTAGTAGTCTGTAATCAGTAGTCAGTAATAGTCAGTAGTCAGTAGTAGTCAGTAGTCAGTGATCAGTAGGCAATAATCAATAGTAGTCTATAATAGTAGTCAGTAGTAGTAGTCAATATCTATTATAGTAGCTGTAGTAGTAATCAATACTAGTAGTAATCAGTGTAGGACGTTGTTTTTTATCTTTACATAGGTTGCTCCAGGGTGTACTAATCTTTCATCAAAACATGTAATTCAAGAGATGTAATTATCGTCTTAGTTCTTTGTATTGTGGTTGCAAAGTAATACCAGGAATATCCTTAACTAAGCTTACATCCCGTAAAACCTCCCGTAAAACCTCCGATAGACTCAAGGCAGACTCAAGGCAGACTCAAGGAGATCCAGGTTTTTTTATGTATTTCATTTCTGGACCATAATATGATTACTCCTTTAAATCGTCAAAGATAGGGTTAACTTTGAGTCTTTTCTTCAAGTCATTTTATTCAAACATTGTATTGATAAATTAATCAGTTCCACGATATTCTAGCTTTAAATAATCTATACAATATGTGTATCCGGATGGAATAAAATAATAGTAATATCCACGTATTCTTTGGTCAATATGGTTATATGAAACCAAGATCCTAATCATCTGGTAGCTTTTATTTATAGGAAAAATGTCCATTCTCTTACTATCACGTCTCATCTATACCAATCTTTTTAACCATTACTGAATCATTACTTAACCATGATAGGAATATTCTTACAAGTACTAGAATTGAGTACCTAGTGTCGGATATTCTGCAATGGTTTGGCGGTGGAATTGGGCCCATTGGGACTCAGAAGCAACTGCATTGCTCCAGACGGAATCAAGGGTACAGACGGTATGTCCTGGTTGATGAGTGATGATGGTGATGTGGGTAAGAAGGTGCCATTGGCCAGATGGGGCATTACTCACGACATTGCTGAGGCCACCATCTTCTTGTTCTCACCGGCTGCTTCTTATATGACGCGTAGATGAGGCTCAAGTGTTAAACCATACTATTCATCAGAATGGAAGGTGTGAATGCCAGAGACTTTTCCAATTAGGAATTCTCTAGGCCAATATACATCCAATATACATCCAATATACATCCAATATACATCCAATATACATCCAATATAAGATCTTATAGTCTAGTTGTTTCAGGAAATCCATCAAGGCCTCAGGCAAGTAGAAATAGAAAAGTATAAGCATTAGCAGGTTCACATGATAGATCTAACTTCAGGGTTCCTTCTAAGCTACAGTATTCGAATTAACTGATGTAACGTTTTATAATTCCCAGACCTGCAAAGTTTCAACATACCAATCATTACTAACCAGTCATTTAGTACTCTATTCATTCTCGAACCATTTAACAATTTGTCAAATTGACCAGTCCAATCTCATTGTTCACAGATAAGTACTTACAGATCAAAGTCATTGATCAAGCGAGGACTGTGGATTTTTTTTTAATCTCTGTCATTGGGTACTAGTAGTCAATAGTAGTCGTCAGCAATAGTAAGTACCCAGCCAATAGTCATTCCTTGTGATTCAACTCAGTACTACAGATGCCCATATTCAGTAGTCAGTCTGTACTAGTCAGTCAGTAGTAGTAGTAGTCAGCCAGTAGTCAGCAACCAGGATGATGAGTCATCACTGTGTACTAATAGTCAGCCAGTCAGTAGTAGTAGTCAGTCAGTAGTAGTAGTCAGGACTAGTAGTCAGTCTGTACTAGTTAGCACTTTAACCAATCATTACTAACCAAACATTCATTCTCTAACCAGTAATTCAGTACTTAACCATTCAGTACTTTAACCAGTCATTCAGTATTCTAATCATTTAGTATTCAACCAGTAATTCAGTACTCTCTAATCAGTACTTAGTCAATTATTCATTACTCATACCAATCATTGATTACTCTCTAATCATTCAGTACTTTAACCAGTCATTACCTAATTAACCAATCATTCAATATTTACCCAGTCATTCAGTACTCTCTAATCATTGAGTACTCATACCAATCAGTACTTAACCAGTCATTCTCTAACCATTTAGTACTTAACCAATCATTACTTAGCCAATCATTACTTAGCCAATCATTACTTAACCAATCATTACTTAACCAGGAATACAGTACTCTCTAATCATTCATTATCTAACCAGTCATTTAGTACTTAACAGTCATTTAGTACTCTCTAATCATTCAATACTTAACTAGTCATTACTTAACCAGTCATTACTTAACCAGTCATTACTCTCTTCATTACTCTCTTTATTACTCTCTTCATTACTTAACCAAACAATACTCTATACTCTATAACGTGAAATCCTCACTGAGAATCCACTTGAAGAAGAGGATGGATATAAATCTTCGTAATGGTTCACCACATTACCCCAAATTCAAAGTATAAGAAGATTTCTTATTGGATCTCTAACAAGTCTATTCAACCTTCTTCGACCCTTCAACTCCCTTGCTCTAATTTTCAACCCATGATTACGTGACTAATCATAGTGTGGAGTTTTTTCCTTCCGGTTTCTCTACAAAATTCAAGCTACCGACGATTAATCATTATATAATACTGAAAGTCAAACAATCACACTATGTATAGGAAAAGACAATCAACAGTATAATATTGAAGAATAGTATAAAGGGTATCAGAGAAGAGTATTAGAGAAGAGTATAAAGAGTATTAGAGAAGAGTATTGAGAGACTCAAATGGAGTGAATTAAAAGAAATTGTCTACTAGTTTAGATGTTTGACTTTTCTAAGTCTATACTACTCTTTAATGATTGACCACTGGATATTGATTTGTGATAAACTCACTCATTCAATGGTAAGTATACTCTACTGTAGTAGTACATTTTCATTAAACAATTACCACTACACTATAAAGAAGTAGCTACACTATAAAGAAGTATCTACACTGTAAAAAGAATAGTACTGACCAGAAGGCTGGGGACTAGCACTCGGACTTAATAGGTTGACTCGGACTTATAGGTTGACTCGGACTTATAGGTTGACCCGGACTTATAGCGTGACCCGGACTGAAAGCGTGACTCGGACTTATAGCGTGACTCGGCATTTACCATGGATAAAGGGAGAAATCTAAAAGTAAATGATCCATTTAAACCCAACTAGTAAATTGCTTGGGTGAGGTCTCGAATATCACAAGTGACCTGATGGACAAATTCAACCATCTCCAACTTTTTATAGTAAATGGCCAAAACAATTTTGGCCAACTGAGAATCCAGATTCTCAAGACGAAACACTTGGTAATCCAAGAAAATGGCCACCAATTGCCGCATCTTCTCCTTCTTATATTTCCGAATCTCCTTTTTCTTAAGGTTTTGGTAAACATTCTTTTTTGTTTGGAGAACTGTGGCTGGTTTGACAACTTTGGAATAACTTCTAGCTCTGCGTTGGATAGACTCAAGCAGTTCTTTTGCATTTGAAGTTTTTACACCCAGGCCAAAAATAAATCTTTTGGCTGGTGCTGTTAAATTTGTTACCATCACTTGTCGAGCCCGAATTCGGTTAGCCACTTTACTAAGAACCTTTGGTTTGCGAGAAACCCGTGGTTTAGAATTCATTTGGTCAATCTAAACGATGTTGATTGTTGCTGTTGCTGTTGGTTGTTGAAAAGTTAGCAATTATAGCAATATTGGAATGTTAGCAATTATAGCAATCTTATTCTGCAGCAAAAATTAGTAGAATGGATGTTGAGGTTCAGTATGAAGAGCACAGAACAGAGTGGTTGCGAAAGGTCGTGCACGCACCAAATATGACTAGTAATCAAACTGAACCTAAATCAATTGAACAGTTTTATTTGAAATATTCAGACATTAATAATTTCAAATCAATTAATATGTCTTTTTTTGTTTTGGCAATTTTCATGCCATTCCACTGTTCATTGTTGGGGACTGTAAACTTGTCTAGAGATACAAAAACCAGACTTCATTTGATCACTCACTGTCTGAACTTGAATGTTTTGATTTCCACAAAAATTTGATAATGGTGTATGGATAGATGGATGAATGGATAGATGGATGGATGTATGGGAGGAAGAATTGGGCCAGACAATAAAGGGAAAGGGACCTCAGATTATCTCATTTCATCAACATCATATTTGATACAAGTTCTGGTATAGAGACTGGAAAACAATCTCTATACTGTATTCCCCTCGATTTTGTATCTCTATATCTTCGATGATATGGTATTAGTCAAAAGTCAGAAGCAAAGGTCAAAAGTCAGAAGCAAAGGTCAAAAGTCAAAAGCAAAGATGAAAAGATGAAAAGATGAAAAGATTGATGATTTGTTGGAAAAAGAAATAAATCAATGGTTTATTATTTCATCATCAGATTCTTCATGACTCTGGAGATATTCATAATGCTAGACATATAGCAATCATCTTAATTATTGGTAAGACAAGATTGTTATTCCAAACTGAGTGGAATTGAGATGAGTCACTTGGTCAAAGCCACTAGACTGTAATGGTTGTTATGGGATTCTGAGCCCTGTATATTTTGAAAAATCCATTTCTCTGTAAGTTGACTTCACCACTGAGAGCCATGGTGATATCGTTAAAAGAGATGAATCATGGCTGTTCAACGAATATCAGAATGTGTCACGTGGTAGAATTAGAAGTTGTTTGTATAGTAGATTCATGGTTTCTTCATAAGATTCAACATCCGATGCAGTAGGCCAAATATGGCAATCGGGAAGATAACTTCTCAAGAAATAAGATCCTAGGCATCAAGTAAAAAAGCACATTTTGTCTCAGCATTGAATTGAGCCGTCAAATTCGAACTCATTGGACGATTTCATGTAGTAGTATCATCAATAAGATCGTCAGGTCAACTAGAATCTGGAAATTGGTGTCATACTCGGAATTCTGAATTAATTGTGAGTTCTTGACAGGAACACTGTTGCGTGTCACTGGAAACACTCTCAAAATGTAGGAATACCAATCTCATAAGGCTCTAGTAACAATAATAAGTCAGTAATAATCTCAATGATTATCTTTTTATCTTGATATCAAAACATTGTTTTTGTATCAGACTAAGGTGATTTGATACTCCTCCAAAATGAGCAGGAGCTGCTTCTTATATAGACCACTTTCGGACCTCTTCACTCGACCAATGTGGAACTTATCCAAGGAACTTTCCCTAAACCTTCATCAGGATTATTACCAAAGTTATCATTGGCCCATTATAAATCCCTCAAAACATGCCTAAAAACATGCTTAAAAACATGCCCAAAAAATCTCTTATTCGCTCCGGAGATATCCCTTATTCATTCCGGAGACATTGGTGATTCCCTTGAGGATATCTCCATTGGATCTTTATCCAGGAGTAGTTAAATAAGTCAGTATTCATTTGCATCTTGCATCCTGAAACTTAGGAGGTAAGGATGTTTTCCACAAGGTCCACAAGTCGTTGGTGTGAATCAACAGTGTATACCAGTGTAGTAACAGTGTATAATGGGGTGAAGGCAGTGGGAGGAAAAAGGACAGCAGTGAGCACGTGAGCATAAGAAGGAACAGTATAGAGGACATGCTAGTGTGCAGTACTGGTGTTTGGCATAGTAACAGTAATAGTAATAGTAAACAGTATAGTAGTAGTAGTAGATGTAGTAGTGAAGGGATACTCAGTCGTATAGGAGATAGTGGTGTGTATACAGAATAGGGGAGTAATCTGAAACACCGCGAAATGCAGCATCCTAGATACAGGACCAGTTGAGTCGCAATATATAAGGACGCATTCCCCCCGCCAATATTTCCTACCCAATATTTCCTACCCATAATTTCCTACCCAATATTTCCTACCCAAAATAGCAACCATTGAGTATTCAACTATGACGACATCAAAGGAGTTTTAGAAAGTGATATATAATTATTTGGAGAGACCTGAGGATTGCTGTTTAGATGATTAAGATCTATTTTAATAGAGAAAAGTCATGAGAAAGGTATTCAATTTGGAAGGGTAGATTGAAAAGTTTTCTGTCAACTCATCAGTTTAAATTGGTTTTAATTGGTTTAAATCAGTTGAAATTGGTTGAAATTGGTTGAAATTGGTTTACATCAGTTTAAATCAGTTTAAATTGGTTTAAATCAGTTTAAATCAGTTTAAATCAGTTTACATCAGTTTAAATTGGTTTAAATCAGTTTAAATCAGTTTAAATCAGTTTAAATCAGTTTAAATCAGTTTAAATCAGTTTAAATCAGTTTACATCAGTTTACATCAGTTTACACCGTTTCAGTTGACTCTGCAGTGTTATGAACAGAACCATTCGTTGGGGTCTGGCCTTGAAAGTCATTAGCTTGATCTCTATAGCTTTTAAGGTCACTTGAACCGGTGGGTGTTGACTTTGAATACTTTCACCTCCATTTACTTCTACCTACACTAACGTTTATTTATACCCTAATGCTTTGTGTGGTGTATACTCGTGATGCTGTTTTATTCTGTTGGTCCAAGTCCACCACTCAGGTGATCCACTATTCCAGCCAAGTAGTCAGTGTTAGCTAAACTGTTGGTGGTAGTCAGTATTAGCTAAACTGTTGGTGGTAGTCAGTGTTAGCTAAACTGTAGGTAGTAGTAGTAGGATCTGCCTTCAACCATGGCTTCTGGATCATAATCTGTACCCCAAGCTAAATCAAAGAACTCATTTGAAGCCATTTCTGGAATCCCAATTCATCTCCATCCAATAGAATTAAAACACACTGAGTTGATCTCCAATAGATAATCATGATGTTTGTCACTATATACAGGATATTGCCATTGTATACAGGATATTATTATTATATACAGGATTCGCTCACTATATACAGGACAATCAATATCTTAGTCTAATCACGGAAGTCAGTATCAGAAAAGACCTCTTTATCCATCGTTCATTATCCATAGACCATAAAGTTTCTATATTTGTTTCCTTCTCTCGATCTAATAGATCAACTCTTCAGTAGACTGTTTATTTGCATCTAGAGAACTCCCCACTTTCACCACCAGCAACTGGATTTCCATGGGAACAAAAGTAAAAGACCTGTATGACTGGCTACTCTTTTCAATTGATCTTGAGCTTCTCTGAACCTTGGGACTTGATTATATCCGAACTTTTCTGTGATATTGCGTTCCTGCATATAACCACCGTCTTCCAAGTATTTGGAGAAACCACCACTATCTTCATCCCAAGATTGAGAACCAACCCATTGTCTCCAAATTATGGAGATAAATAGATGGGTTTTTTTTTGTTGCCAATGGTGTGACTCCCAATTGGTCCATGGCCACACGTGACCCCAAAATTGATACTTTTGGACTCTTGCACGACCTTCCTTTTGGGTAGAATTTGAACCCAATTATCTTTCATCAAGGGAGAAATGAAACTGTAAAAGTCGCTTTCGGGATATGCCACTTTCTGAGTATGTGTGTTAAACTCAATTTCTTTTTGTCCAATAGTCCGGTCTGTCTAATCTGTCCAATTGTCCTGTCTAATCTGTCCAATTGTCTTGCCTAATCTGTCCAATTGTCTTGCCTAATCTGTCCAATATCTTCTTATCCGAGTTTCCTTGTCCTGTCGTCTTGTCTGTCCTATCATCCCGCCGTGTCTGTCAGTCCGTCCTGTCCGTCCCGTCTGTCCCGTCTGTCCTGTCTGTCCTGTCTGTCTTGTCCAATCTATCAATCTGTCTAATCTGACAATCTGTCTAATCTGACAATCTGTCAATCTGCCAATATATCTGCCTGATCTGTGATTATCCCAGTTTAGATCCCTAACAAATACTATACCCATCAGTAGTAATTCGGAGTGCGACTCGGAAAAAAGGGAATTTGCAGCCACGACACCACTCACGTGACCATACTTTTCGTCTAGCCCATTCCCACACCAAATTGTCGTAAAATCAAAAGAATCGTCTTGGTTATCTCCAAAACATCCCTACACCATGCCTTGAACCCTAAAGTTTCAATTCCGGTTCATTTCCCACTTTTGGTTGTCTAGGGGTGTGGCCTGTGGTTATATACAGGCGCGGTATACCCCTTATCTTATCTCGTGCGCCACTATCCCTTACTAATACTACTTCTTTCTACCATACTGATACCCAGCTTGACATAAGCTAAGACCCAAAGATCACGTGAATTCCACTTCTCCTTTTCTTTCTTAAAGTTTCTTAACCCTGGAAGTTTTTGCTATTGTGCAATCCCCTTTGATATCCGCCTCTAGCCCCTCTCCGTGAACTACTACTTACACCCTAATGGAAGCCGCCGACTGTTTAAATGCCGAGGATAAAAGGGTGGTGAAATTGGGTGACTCGCCCATTTCAATTGGCCGGGCGTCCCATCGTGTGCTTGAGCGGGAAGCCAAGACCTCCAATTTGTACCTTGCAAACTCCCACATTTCCAAGGAGCATGCCCGCTTACTTTTGCATAACAACGAGGTATTGATTGAGGATTTGAACTCCAGTTTTGGTACCATCAAGAATGATGACCTCCTTATTCCATTCAACCGCATGCCCTTGAAGGAGGGGGATATCTTGGGCTTTGTTTTGAACCGCTCCTTGTCGTATATTCTGACCATGAGGAATAATAGAGGACTCCTGAAGACGGTACCGTTGTCGATGTTTTTGAAGCCAAAGATCCAGGTTGAATTTAAAGTCACCAAGATTGATATCAATGACCGTTCTATTGCGTTGGAACGTCTTTCGTGTGAGTCGGTTGCAGATGGTCTTCTTGCGAAAGACTATGCTTTGACAGGTGACTCTGGCGATACTGCCCTGAATGAAGAGGCTGGTGATAAGAAGGAGCTTTCCAGCATGTCGTTTTCCAACTTATTGAACTCCGATTCTTGCCAATGCACTGATATGAGTGATTCAAACGAGCCACAGTGCGCTGCTGAACTTTGCCCGTGTCAAAAGGACATGTTTCAGTTTACTGATTCGGAAGCCGAGGAGTCTACATTTTGTGAATCAGATGCATCCAACTTGCATGCCGATGATGATTCTGTCAAGAATGCTTCAGATGATGAATCGGCGTCGCATGTTTCAGATGACTCGGAGTCGCATGTTTCAGACTCGGCCCTGCATGTTTCAGATGACGAGTCGGAAATCCTCGTGAACTTGGGACCTGGTCTGGACTTTGACGAAGACAGATCCGAAGTTCTTGTCAACCTTATTGAGTTTGACAATGATGTTTCCGACGTCACCAAGGTTGCCGACTCCGAGTTCAGTTGCCATGATACGTTGTTATCTGCAGTATACCTGGAAGACGAGAAGATCCACTCCGAGCAGGAAGAGGAAGAGCTAAGTGAAAGCGAAAGCGAAAGCGACTCCGATGAAGAAGTGATTGAACTTAGTGAGGAAGAACTTGAGCAGGCTTCATTTGCCAGGGGGGAAACAGCACCCAATCTTGTGGACCAAGTGTGGGAAGAGAAGTTGGCATGGTGCCCCGTCGAGACCCAAGAGGTCATCTCTGCCGCAGTGACTTTCTCCCGCAAAAGAAGGCACGAGGAAGTCGAGTTCAACATGGAGAGTCCGTCAGCACCTCCAGCCAAAAAGAAGCGGCTCAACGGCATCCTATGGGAGGTTGGCAAGGGCGCCATGTACGTCACTGGCACGCTCATGGCGTTGGTGGCCTACGGAGGCTACTTGGTCAACAACAAGGTGTGAGCGACCATGTGTTTTTGTTTGATTGCTTTTTATTGATTGCAAAAAATGTCTAGCACTTGTAGCTCTAGCTCTACTTTGGCCTATTTGCCAGTACTTCTATTGTTTTCCCTGCATGTTGTTCATCTGCGACATCATGGGCAGGTTCATGAGCTGCTGCTGCTGCATTGCCGGCAGAGATATCATTCCATTCTGCATGATCTGCTGTTGCTGCTGCTGCTGTTGTTGTTGTTGCTGCTGCTGCTGCTGTTGCTGTTGTTGTTGCAACTGTGGCAGGAGATGATTCTGGAGGTTCTGTTGCCCCGAGGATGTGGTAGCATTAGTCCCAGCCTGGCCATTGTTACCTGCCGAATTAGGCTGTCTCTGCATGGCCTGTCTTCTCTGCTGCTGAAGAGCTTGGAATTGGCGGAGCCTCTGGAAATACGTGGGGAACCGTTGCAAGAGTTGCTGCTGAATATGCTTAGCTTGCTGGATGGCTTGCTGGTGCTGTTGAGGTGTGAGCCTGGTCCGGTTGGGAGCCATGCCTGTGTTCCCCATTTGGACAAGAGCATTCATGCGTGTTTGCAATTGGCGGAACGTATGTTGTTCTTGCGGGGTCAACGTCATTTGGAAGATCTGCTGCTGTTGTTGCTGTTGTATGGAAGGTTTCTGGCCCGTCTGGGTGCCGGGCCGTCCTGCACTTTGCGCCAGTCCAGCTGAAAGTGGGCCTTGGGCTGCTGCAAGCGATTGGGCCAGGCCTTGGCTGGACATCTGTGCTGTGGTTTGGGCCTGGGTCATAGGTTGTCCGGACTGTCCTGCATAATTCATCATGTGAGGCCCAGGTTGGACCTGAGGCGACGATAAGGCTGGTGCCATTCTGCTATTGATGTTTCCATTCATATTGGGGGTGCCAATATTGGAGTTGCTTTGTGAGTTGCCCATTTGGGGCGTACTATGCACTGATCCATATTGGCTTTGAGCTCCAATCTTCTGCCGTTTGGCCTGGAAGTTTTGTTGTTGTTGTTGCTGCTGCTGCTGTTGCTGCTGCTGCTGTTGTTGTTGTTGTTGTTGTTGCTGTTGCTGTTGTTGTTGTTGTTGCTGCTGTTGTTGTTGCTGTTGACGTAACTGTTGCTGCCGAGCTTGTTGCATTTGGAACTGTTGAGCTCTTAAACGACTGGCTTGCTTGGCCAACTCTTGTTGCTGAGGGGTTTGGGTTTGTTGGTTTTGCATGGTACTCTGGAGTGGTGATTGAAGTTGGTTCTGCGAATTGATTTGAGCCTGCGAGCCCATTTGATTCTGTGAACTCATTTGTGTCTGTGGACTCATTTGGTTCTGTGGATTCATTTGGTTTTGGATGCTTTGGCCTTGTATTTGTGGACTGTGCATAGGCATTTGGACCTGCACTCTGCCATTGACATTAGGTGAGCTGACTGCATTGCCGTATTGGGGCATCATACCCATTTGGGCCAGTCTCTGGTTCCGTTGAGCTTGCATATTGGAGATGCGTTGCTGGGGGGTCATACTGCCTTGCTGGAGCTGGGACAGGTTCTGGAATCCCACGTTTTGGAGTGGTTGGCCCTGCACATTCATCTGCAGCCCTTGAGCACCGGAAAACTTACCCTGGAACTGGGAGTTTTGGCCAGCGAATTGTGGGCTTGCTGCCTGTTTTTGGAGCTGGAACCGAGCATTGGCTTTCTGGAGGTTTTGCTGCTGCTGCTGTGGAGTCTGCTGTTGTTGGGCCTGGGCCTGCACCTGCTGGGCCGGTTGCGTCTGTGTAGGTTGCTGTTTGAAGGCTCCTCCAATGGAAGGATTATTGGAAACCAAAGGGTTTTGGGTCTGGGCCGCCACCGCTGCTCCGGCTTGCGCCTTTTGAGTCTCCTTCCGTTTTCGGATCTCTTCAATAAATCTGAGCCGCATGAACCGGTTGGTCGTCCCGTTGCCTGCAGGTAGAACCGACGAAGAGCCCATGTTTGTAGAAGCAATAGAAGCCTTTTTGTCAGTAGAACCAGAGATTCCTGTACTCTGGTTACCATTGGCGGGGGAGGACTCCAAGGCTGCGTCTGCAGCAGTAGAAAACGAAGGCCCCACCACCACAAGCTTCTTCTGGGACGTGCTCTCTGCAGGATTCTTGTACTTGTTCGAAAGCAAGAACATAAACTCTTCGTATTCCGACAGTTTTTGCATGGTGAGTTGGTCCTGGTGCAATTTGCGGATCTCGACTTTTGAAGGCTCTCTGTGGGAGTGCACAATGTCTGCTTCCCCGGAGTTTGGGTCGGTTTTAATCTGGGGGAACTCCAGCTCCGGATGGAGATATTCCGCCTGGAGGTATGGGTTCAATGGCACCGAAAGGTCGAGTTTGCGGTTGGTCAAATTGAGAATCTCCGACTCCATCTGAAGCGAGAGAACATCGGTAAACTTGGTGAGCGTGGAATCGGTATGGTAAAGGAGATCGTAGTAGAGAGACCGCGGCGTGGGCCTTAGAAGCGTACGGTATGCTTTTGGCTTGGAGGGTTTCTCTAGTTTCGGGTCTCCTGCATCCAGGCCCTTTGCATCAGAGTCAGTGCCAACTCCAGCACCAGCCCCAGGCGGTGAGACAAGAGCAGAACCAGCACCAAGCACTGAGACAAGAGCAGATTCAACGCCAGAACCTTTTTCAGCAGCCTTCATGCCATTCTCTAGAGCGGCCGGTGGAGGAGTCACATCGCCCGTTTTCTTTGTTCGGTGATCATACACCTGCAAAACAAGACAGCCATCATAAAATTTGATGGCAAAGTCCTTCAAAAGCTCAGTCATTTCAGCAGGTACCTCTTCATTGATAACATGGCGCAAAAAACTTTTAATCATGGCAGATTCTTTGGGCACAATGTTGCTGTCCTGCGTATTGTTGAAACGGTAATGAGTATCATAGATATGAAGGTTCAATGAGGGCGGATACTTGGCGTATTTCTTAAGGATTTCCTGCAGAGTTGAAGCAAAGTGGTAATTGCCAAATTTGGCTCTATTTTGTTTCAATATTTGGAGTTTCTGAGCCGCCGTTGCACCATTAGTGGAACTAACATTAAGATTCTGCACATTCTGCACATTCTGCACATTCAGAACCTTGGCCCGTTCTCCAATCCACTCCGACATACCTCAAAAAAAAAAGCTCTTGATAAACGAAAAGTTAAAGATTAAACAAAAGAAACTTTAGGAGAACTTCCTGATTCGAACGCCTATACGAAAAGCGGGATACTTCTGCTCACTTAAGGGACGCACGACGAAAGGAAATCAATAACTTTTTCGGTCCGAAATGGCACCACCAAATCGTTCGGTAGTCTCTATGCGGAAGTGCTTGGACAATCTACCGGGCTGTTCAAAGACACACTAGAACACTGAAGGAAGTCTCCGCTAAGTATGGAGATTAATACGGAGACTTGTTTGTGAAAAACGTCGCGCATCACGTGAGCGCGCACGTGACCCGTTTTTCAAAAAAAAAAAAAGGTTCCTACTACGAAATTCCACGGCTTCTAAATTTATAAAGTAGATATCATCATAGGTTTATTTTTTGGCTTTGGATTAGTCTATATGTTTGTTATTAATTTAGGATTGATGGTGTATGATTTATGGTGTATGATTTGATTGGGTATTGAGTGAGACTTTTGGTGAGCATTTAACATTAGGGTGTAATACTGTGAATTAGACAAAGACAAATGATTGGACAAATGTTAAATCTTAAAAAGGAAATAGTCAATCTACTTTCTTAGCGTTTTAGATGCCGGATTAGATTCTCTTTAAGGTAATTTCATCTTTAAAATATTGTCATACTAAAATTGACTGGGCCTGCATAATGTATCGTATAACTCAATCATTGTAATCTTTATATTTTGGTTTAAAGATGTACTTCATATAAGGGAATCATAATATCAATCATGGTTCTGGTAGTTTGTCCAGATATTCTGGAAGAATCCAAAGAACAGTGACTAATACTCTAATAGACAGAAAGCTTAGAGTCACCACTAAGAATAATTACTTCCTTTAGTAATTAGAACCAGATATAATATCATTACTCCCTTTAGTAATTAGAACCATTCATTGAAAAGACATTGGCAAGATATTGAAAATATATTGAAAAGTCATTGAAAAGTCATTGAAAAGTCATTGATAAGTCATTGAAAAGTCATTGACAAGATGAGTCTGGCACGTTTTTCTTCTTTTTCGAGGCCGGGAAGGGGGGACTGATTTCAAATTGATTTGGAACTGATTTCAAACTCATTTGAACTGATTTGGAACTGATTTCAAACTCATTTGAACTGATTTGAGACTCATTTGAACTGATTTGAACTGATTTGAACTCATTTGAACTCATTTGAACTGATTTGAACTGACTTGAGACTCATTTGAACTGATTTCAAACTCATTTGAACTGATTTGAACTGATTTGAACTGATTTCAAACTGATTTGAACTGATTTGAACTCATTTGAGCCTGACTTGAGACTCATTTGAACTGATTTATCAGTGTCCCAATCCATATCGTCTCATGGTTTCTAATATAACATAACAACATAACAGCCATTATATATTAACCACATGACTAACCTTTAAACCATACCGATTTGGATAATTTAAGCGTTATTATCAATGGCTCTAAGTAATGGTATAACTTGTAAAAAGTATGACTGCTCTTTTTTTCTTGAATTTGAATTTGAACCTGGGGTTTCACTTGGATGTCCCTGAAATAGTCGGTCCAAAGTGTTATGGGCTCCCATTCCTTTGCTTCATATCTTTAGCCATTGGCTGGGAATAAAACCTCGTGTACCTGGAAAGTCAGCTTGATTGGAGTGAAGAACATCTCTTCGGCCCGAATTTCGGCTCAACATTCGGCCCAACATTCGGCTCAACATTCGGACCAACATTCGGACCAACATTCGGACCAACATTCGGCCCGACATTCGGTCCAACTCTCGGCCCAAAATTCGGCCCAACTCTTAGTAGCCCCTTCAATCCTTAAACTGGTCATTTTATTTTCAGGAGAGTTTGTTGGCTGTAATTAAAAGTCTTGAGATGTACGGGTCAGTCAGCCAGTCAGGAATTGTGGCTGAAGAATATGGAGGGTTCTTCACGTGTCATGTACCAGTAAAATAACCTTCAGTTGATACCAAGATAAATGAATGGAACAATGGCCTGGAGTAGGTATACTGCATAAGAGCCGTCCAATTATTCACCTGCACAATATGGAGGCGTGTGTACGGGTAAAGACCAAAACAAAGACCCAAGTCTAGTTGAGCTCATAGTCGCCTGAGAGAGCGTAGTGTATAAGTAGGGTGTGCGCAGTACTGCATATAATATAATACTGCATATACAATATATCTGTATATAAAAGACCTGCATATAACATACCTATAAAAACCTGCATATGCGCACACCATATAGTCTAACCTCTTTCTACATTATAATCATGAACCATTACTTATATAATAAAATCCTTCAGAAGCTTATATTATAGAGTACTAGATTAGACAATAGTCAAAAATCAGGATCTTATATATGATCACGCGTCTGGGAGTGTGGGCACAAGAACTGCATGAATATGATTCGTTTGATGAATAAAGATATCAACAATCTGCCGTTCTTAAAATTGGAAAAAAAATAGCACATTTTTCCTTATCCCAACGGACTGCACATATCCTCTCAGAACGACTTTGTATAGATCATCACATCTCCATGATTCACCATAGTGATAGATATCATGTGACTTAGAACTGGACCCATATACAGTTCTATTTTCATAGTCTGTAGTGCTGGTAGAGTATGGTTCAGGTTTATGGTATCATTTGGGCTACTTTAATTAGCCCTAGATCCATTGAATCAGTTTCCCAATCCGGAAATCCACCTCATTAAACCAATCCATCTCTTCATTAGCCTCTCATGTAACCATCATCGAGAAGTTCTGATAGAAATCTTGATAGAAGTCTTGATAGAAATCTTGATAGAAGTCTTGATAGAAATCTTGATAGAAATCTTGATAGAAGTCTTGATACCCATGTTTAGGATTATCATTCTTTAGTTCTGGAAACTGGCAATAATAAGTCCTGCATCAAACACTGCTTTCTTGTAACATGATATACCATCTATCTTATACACTCGCTTCATTTGTACAGAGGATATGTCATGGAAACCCGAATCAAGCCAAGACTGGGAGTAGGTATTTCTTTGCTCCATAGTATGAAATCTGATAAGGCCATTTCCGGCTGTTCAGTGAATGAGTCACTAAAGATACTAGTGTTAATCTCATACCCATATTATTGGTCTCGGATTCATTCCTGCTCTTTCTTCATCGAGGGTTTAGAAGCTTAAATATCAGTAGCGTGGAATGTTGTCTGAGGAGTCAGACTTGAGGAGTCACTAGACCAATATAATTGATATTTCACCTGCAGAGATTGTTCACTGTAATAGATAAACAACTTTGGGAGGTTAGTAAATAGGTTGGATTTCTGGAAAGTTCCCAATCAATATAACCTTCCCAATCCAAGACCCTAATCAATCAACATTGAAAGATTATTTGCATTGTCAATCAAAATCCAATATATTCAAAGTTGATCTGTTTCCCCAATAGTCTTCAGTATCAATCAGTATCAATCAGTATCATTCAAATCATTCAAATCACTCAAAATGAATTAGTGGCAACAAATCGATCTTCAATGAATAAAGTTCAATCAATGGTGCAATTCTCAACCAAACCAAGTCATCATTAGTCATTAATGAATATCAACCAATAATAGTGTTTTCGTCAAATCAATACTAAATGATTAACCAATATCAATCACATCACTATATCAGTTCTAGTCTTATACCTATGCATTCGGTGAGCTAAAGCACACAGATTGATAGATTGACAAATAGACAAATAGTCAGATTGACAGGTTGACAAATAGTCAGATTGACAAATAGACAAATAGTCAAATTGACAAATAGACAGATAGTGAGACAGATAGACAGACAGACAGATAGTCAAATAGTCAGATTGACAAATAGTCAGATTGAAAGATAGTCAGATAGCCAAAGAGTCAAATTGACAAATAGTCAAATAGACAAATAGACAGATAGTCAATAGTCAAATAGTCAGACAGATAGACAGTCAAATAATCAGATTGAAAGATAGTCAGATAGTCAAATTGACAAATAGACAGACAGACAGACAGACAGACAGACAGACAGACAGACAGACAGACAGACAGACAGACAGACAGACAGACAGACAGATAGTCAAATAGACAGACAGATAGACAGACAGATAGACAGACAGACAGATCGACAGACAGATAGACAGACAGATAGACAGACAGATAGACAGACAGATAGACTGAAAGGTTGAAAGATAGTCAAATAGTCAGATAGTCAGATTCTGGGAGGTATCATGAGCAGACTCTTCAAACTCGATTTGGGCTAGTGTTAAAATTAAAACATGCTCTGCACCACAAGTTCGTCACCAACTCCATCATAACCAAGCACCAAAACACCAAAAAAACATGACATTGATTTGTTAACATCTTGATACTGGTCCTGTATATGAGTCATTATCATGATACGCCCTTCAAACTCATCTTTTCAAATGATATTATTGGGACTGAGTATTCAAGCAAAAATTAATCAACTTGAATAACTTTTGACGGTCATCCTCATTGAATATCCATAAGCCATATATATCACCCAAGACGTTTTTCACAATAATCAAATTATCATTCATTTCAATGTTCATTTCGGAAATGCCACTTGCCGAATTAGGAAAGAGACTTTTTACTGCATGATTTGGGAGGAGACCCAAGGAGAAGTTTTCCGGCGACTGTCTATTCAAAAGAATAAGTCCATAACAGAAAAGGTTTTGGAGATCATTGGACGTTAAAGGTCGATCGGGAATAGCGGCTGAGAAGTGGCGTAAATAGAGCGCCAATGTTCCTTGGTACTCTGTTTTGGACCAATCCTCGTCTTTGAACTTGTAGATTACACAGTGGGAAGTAGTGTATAGAAGCTGCTTGATCTGATCATCGTAACGGGAAATGACGTTAAAGTTGAGGGTATTCTTGTAGAGCCCGAGGGCTTCCTGTGGTGTGATTTGTGTTTCTGCCATGTTGTATATTGGGTTCCCGTACATGATATTTTTTTTGGATACTTCCCTTCGGCACACCCGTACACCTCACAAGATATTCTTTCTTCTGTATGCTTAATGAGTATATATCTTCACCTCACACATATATCAATGCATTTCAAAGTTGATAATTTGGTATTCACGTGTCAAGCCAATATTAGATTTTTCAAATATAAGATTTGGACAGTTACTCAATCCCAGAATTTTTATTTTTAGAAAAATCCGATATGGTGTAATGGCTAGCACAGTTCGCTCTCACCGAGCAGATCGGGGTTCGATTCCCCGTATCGGAGTTTAACTTTTTACACTTATCTAAGTGTAATAGTATTCTACTTTGTTCAATTGTGAACTAAGTTATGAATATACTAGACTAAACGTTCCCTTTCTTAGTATTTGTATAAGTCTTTGTCTTGGGGTTGGCTGGTGTACGGGTGTGCGCTGCCATTTCCGGCCCATTTCCGAGGTTGTATCCATTTCTTACCAAGTCATAGTCTTCAAATGGTAACAATATACTCTGAAAACTGGTACTGGATACTTCTGAACCTGTATATTAATCCTAGGCCCACCCCAAATTTTTTTTTAGGGCCTAGGTCCAATTTTATATGCAAATATCACTTAAAACAGCTTAAAAAGGGGTAAATCTTGGCTTAATCTAAGAATTAAAAAACCCCCTGGATGTCATTTGAAAGCCAGAATCTTACTGTATTTATTGATACCTTTTTTATAGCTTAACCACAAAAAATGGGGGAAATAATGGGGAAAAGAAGTGGTATATGGGAAAGTCACGTGACGTCCCAATTTCTTAGATGCAGGACCACGTGACCTAATATTCCTCATCCAACCCCAAAATAGAACCCTTCTACTTGATTTCTAATGCATTTTTAATCATTTAAAACTTTAGGATCAGATGTTAAATCTTACTGTAGACTACAATACTTTGGGTAGTCCTGCACAATGGGTAGCAACCACGCGCACTATAAAGCAGCACCCATTTCCACCTTTTCCTACTCTTTACTACTACTTCTCTTTTCCTCTTTTCCCTTTCCCCTTTCCCCTTCCCTTTCCCTTTCCCCTTTTCTACCACCATATCAAATGTCTCAATTTAAAACTCTTTCCAAGAGTGTATTTAACTTATTCTCTAAAAGGACGTTTGTTTCGTCTCCCGCCAGGTTTCTTACTACTGGGGATAAGGTTCCTTCCGCCACGTTATTTGAAGGGTCTCCAGGAAATGATGTTGATTTGGCTGCTGAAATCGGCAGTGGCAAATGTGTGGTGATTGGAGTTCCCGGAGCGTTTTCGCCCGCTTGCTCCGCGTCGCATGTGCCGGGGTATTTGAAGCATTTGAAGGAATTCCAGCAGTTGGGGTTCTCCAAGATTTACGTGGTGGGTGTTAATGATGCGTTTGTTATGAAGGCATGGGGTGAGAGCATTGATAAAAATGGCCACCTTAAGTTCTTGGCCGACCCTAAGGGTGAATTCTCCAAGGCTTGGGATATGCTTTTCGATGCCTCCAAGTTTTTTGGTAACCACCGCTCCAAGCGGTACGCTGCCTTGGTTGAGGATGGAAAGGTTACTCAGGCGTTTGTTGAGCCCGATAATGTTTCTGTGGAAGTGTCATCCGCTGAGAATGTGTTGAAGGCATAATTGGAAGTTCTAAAATCATCAACGATTATACATTCATATATCTATATGAATTTATAGTGGACTTGAATATTTGGATATTGTTATGAGGATTGAAGATTTTGTGAACAGATTAAACAGCTTAAGAATTATTCAATCGTCCATTTCAAATCTGGACATCAAGTGGCTTGATATGGGCTGAATTGGACATCAAGCGGTTTGACATGGGCTGAATTGGATATCAAGCGGTTTGACATGGGATAAATTTGGACATTAAGTGGCTTGACATGGGCTGAATTTGGTCAATTCCAACTTCGTGAATTCATTTGTCTATGACTTGTTCTTAACATTATAGACGCTTTCATGAATGATTACTTTCAAATGGACTAAGGATCTCTGTCTACTACTCTATTAGTGACTATAGTGGATGTTGATTATACAGTTTTATAATGGCTAATACACTGTATGGTACGTCACTAATCATCTAGTGACAAAGTCCAAACAGTACGTATAGTGGAGGTAAAGTGTACAATGAGAATGGATCTATATATGTTAGATATGCTATATGCAGTACAATGGTCTATATACCTTAAACATCGTATATGCAGTACAATGGTCTATATACATGACTAATATAAGTTATGTGCACACCTCCGCGAATTGTATATGCAGGTTCCATGATATGAGCGTTCCGCGGATACGATTTAAGGAGACTTGAAGGAATCACTTTCTGAAATGAACTATATAAGGAGATCCAGGTGTTTCAGTTTATAGGGATCCATTTTCCTGTATGGTGTATCAACAGACCAAATCCAAAACATCTGACATGATTACTAAAGGTCCACAACTATGAAAGTGAATGAGACACAATTACACCGTGATTCTAATCTATCACTGGGTTCAAGCCAACACCCAAGAATTCCTAGCATAGAACTATGAATATGGGGAAAAAAATGACAGCATTGTAATCATGGCAGTTTTGTCATCATGGCAGTGTTTTTTTTTTTTTTTTTTTGGCATAATGTCATGGTTAACTCAGGTGTTTATTGTTGGACTTTTTAAAAAGGGATAAGGGGAAAAAAATTGAAGGATTTTTAATATGGCCGTTTTTTCAACAAGGGGGGGTTTTTTTTTTTTTTTTTTTTGGCATAATGTCATGGTTAACTCAGGTGTTAATCGTTGGACTATTCAGAAAGGTATAAGGGATACAAAATACTTCACTAGAGGAACAGGACAAAATCTAATAGGAGGATTTCAAGTGAAAAGTGATTGGATTACATGGATAAGATTCTTGGAATTGATAATTTGGTGGATCGTTCTAGAACCTCTTGTCAATATCTAGTCTAGGATATCTATTCTGCTGGTCTAGTATGAATTTCTGGAATCTATGGTCAAAAGAAGGTATACTTATTGGACATTACCTGGAAATTGGACTAGACAGTCTTGTCTGTTTAATATGTCATATCTTGCATACAACAGGATTATCGAACATAAACTGGAAATTGGACTAGACAGTCTCGTCTGTTTAATATGACATATCTTGTATACAACAGGATTATCGAATGGATGAGTATAACGTGAAACAGATTACTATTTCAGTCCCTAAATGAAGATAGTTTAAGAGAAGAGTGATTCAAAAGGGAATACAGATGACTTAATGGAATGTGGATTACCATATAAAAAAGCGGATGGAGAAATATCTTGATTGATCTTGACTAGCAGCTTGTCTAAGCGAAGTAAAACTCTCCTCTCTGGCAGATGGCAGCTCCAACACAACCTGGTCTTGATTGGTGCTTCAACAACTCAGCCTTGGTGAAGGGGGTTTTCTCGTCCAATCTCCAACTGGCGCAGCCTCCTTTGTCGTCGGTGCGGCCCAAGTTACAGAAAAGCGACTTGAAACACTCTTCTGGGATCATGGAAAGGTCATCGACTTCTTTATATGTTTTGCACAAGTTTCCCTCCAAGTCTGCCTTTCCCCTGAGCCCGACACCATCCCCAACTAATGGACGAAGAGAAGTTGAAGAAGCAGGAGCAACAGAAGAAGAAGCAGGAGAAGAAACAGGAGCAACAGAAGTAGCAGCCTTGTTTCTGTAATTTTTCTTCATTTCCTCGAATTCATCAGGGTAAATGATTCTTCCCTCTGCTCTCTTGGCAAGACCATCGTTGGAGTCGGAAGGACCAGTTGGCAAGGCCAACACAGCAGAAGCAATGAGGAACAAAGTGGCGAATTGCATTATGTGATAGATGAGTGAGATGGAATGGGAATGATGATAGAATGGATTTGAAGTGGAGGGGATGGCTGGCCATTTATAGGAAGATTTGGCTTGGGTAGCTGATGATTTCTTTTAACTTGGCTGCGCAGAATGAGGCTTGGGTGTTGCAGACGATGCAGACGGTGCAGGAGGCGCAGGAGGCGCAGACGGTGCAGACGATGCAGACGATGCAGACGATGCAGGAGGTGCAAACGGTGCAGGTCGTGCAGGAGGCGCGGCCACACTGTGCAGTGTGCGCATGCACATAACCCTTCCATACACCGTCTCACACACACCTCTCACACCTCACAGAAACCATACCTTTTTGATATGTCAATCCCACTGACAAAGGCATCTGCATTGTTGTATAATGTATGGTGTGACAGAGTCAATGGAGAAATATGGGTGGTTATTTTTTGGCTAGGATTCTGGGCCTAGAACAGGAGTAGGACGCTAGAAACTAGGGTTCTTCATGGTAAATTAGACAAATCAGACAAATCAGACAAATTAGACAAATCAGACAAATCAGACAAATTAGACAAATTAGACAAATTAGACAGAAATAACCAATTGTCTAATTTTAGTCAATTCGACAATTTCCAAAAATTCGACAATCCTGCATATAAGACAATGAGTGATCAATATCTCAATGCATTAGTAAGTCAATGCATTACTAAGTCAATGCATTAGTAAGTCAATGCATTAGTAAGTCAATTGATAGCCAATGGTTTAGTCTGTACCTTGAATACAGTACCACTTTAAATAAACAAGTTCTTATTTCCAGGTAAAACTTCCCGGTGTTGGAATCATTTTGTCTTGGTTGAGAGGCTTGTTTGAGCGGTGTAAGAAACTGTGTGATTTCTTTTAGTGCGACTTTTTTTTCTTTCGCATAAACATTTCCTAATTCGGCCTTGAAATCATGGTGCGAATTTTGACGCTTTCTTTTTGGTTTCTTTTTGGTTTCTTTTTGGGTGCGTATGTTAATGTCCTGCACAGACGCACAGACGCACACCCGTACACCCGTGGCTTAGCGCGGTCCACTCAGTGACACTTTGGAAGGAAACCTGCCATAATAGGAAGGAAGGAACCCGATTAGGAAATAAATGTCTTGATTGGGCGGTATCTTGCAGATTGAGATTATCTGCATAATTTGCACTTCCTCACACGATTAGTATTTGCCTTTTAACGTGTCCTTAGTTGTTCATGTGGAACCCGTACATCTCACCCGTACTGCATATAAGCGGGAATGCCCATATGTTTCCAATATAAAACACATTGTTAGGGGAATAAGGTTAAACGAGCGTTGTTTGATTTTTCCCTGTATAGCGTCATGCGCTTAAGCCTCTGTCCATCTGTCTAATCCTGTCTAGCCCTGTCTAATTCTGTCTAGCCCTGTCTAATTCTGTCTAGCCCTGACCATCTGTCCAATTCTGTCCAATTCTGTCTAAAGGAAGTTAAACAAGTTAATGAAACATCGAATTCATCAAAAGCATGAAACGATGCTCAAATAACTGACGACAATTCTATAATTAGAACCAGCATAAACGCATAGATTTCAAGGGTATGCCACTTTGGCGGTCACGTGTTTTCCACGTGACAGAGACGTATTCATCACGTGTACACCAGCATTCCACAAGCATCCGAATCGTATCAATTAGTTCTCCACTGGTCACTGAACTTTGAAGATGTACGGAACTTCAAGACACGTACGTATGTGCAGGTACACCGTAGACTATATGCCGGAGCATTCAGGAGGGTCACGATCAAAGGGTAGAGTTGCCATTCCTAGGGACACTAAACTGATCTCGAGCATACTTCATGTGACATTAAGCAGCTTTAATATTCCCGAGTTTCATTGCGCTGTTATGTCTGGAACCTTGAAAATTGGTCCCCAGGCGTCCTGCATCTAACAGTCACATCTAGAATAGGCAAGTCCATCATTCAGAGCATTTATACCCCCAAAAAAAGAATTCTTAAAGAACAACATGACTGCTATTGATGAGAGTTCACAAATAGTCAGTGTTAACAGGACTCCGGATTTCTTAGGATAATCAGATCCAATCAAAAATAGCCACTGACTCGACTATTTCACTCTATTAGAGTATCGAAGACCATTGTTTCTCTTTAAGCTCATAAAACGGATGTTAATAAGTCAATTTCTGTTTAAACTGATATGATGTTCTAAATCACCTATTAGGTCAAAATCATTCCACAAAAAGAGATATCAGTTCATCAACAGTATTCCGTTTCTGTTCATATCAGTTTCAATACGCCCTGTATCAGTATCAAAGTCAAAATCAATTCACTTCACTTCACATCATTTGAAATCCAGTAGTATTAGTATGACTCCCAAGCTCAAGTCACTATCTTTGCCTTGATGACTAATACTGAATAGTATGGTACCACAGCCTTTACCTCTTAACCACTAGGAAAAGGCCATTAGTCCACTACTAAACTGCACTTAACATATCTCAGTGAGTGGTTTATGCCATGGAGTATTGTAGAAGACCCCAATGTATAAAGTCTCTTCCCGGAATTCTTCACCAGAACGTTCTGTCGGAGTTCCTATTTCATCCGTAATCTGCATGCTGAAGTATGTGACATGTTCACATCTGGCCTGTTCAATGAGACCACGTTTCCTGGACTAGCAAACTAGATAGTATTAGTAATATGAAGTAATATAGTAGTATAGAATTGCGGTACTATTTTTAGTATTAGTAATGGCCATAGTGTAGATTTGAAAATCGTGCAGCTTCATCTTCATTAGCAGCTCCAAAAACTCAAAAACACACTAAAAGAGTCAGAATAGCTTCAAAAACCCAAAAACCATACTAAAAAAGATCAGAATAGCTTCAAAAACACAAAAACCATACTAAAAAAGATCAGAATAGCTTCAAAAACCCAAAAAACATACCAAACAAAGCTAGAGAAGCTTCAACCAAATAAAAAAAAGTCATACCTTGAAAAGTACCTTGAAAAGTACCTGAAAGAAACAAATAAAAGCATTATTATTCTTTCATATCCATGTTATACCTCTTTCTCACCATTATATATAAACCAACTTTTCTTTATAACATATTGCCACTATATATAAACCAACTTCTTAAGGACCTTCAAAAAGTGTAGTTGGCGCGTGAAGAGGAAAAATACCATGCTGTAATTTCAAAGTGCGAAGGGTTCCTTTTATATTGAGAAACCCCTTGTTTTGCAGCCACCCGCAGTTACCCCTCTTTTGCCACCCCACAAAGCCAAAAAATATATAAAGCCCCCCATTCCCACCATTTGATGGCCCCTTTTTTTTTTCTTTTAACGTCAATTCCAACTACCAAAACATCAAATTCATTTCCTATTATCAATGTTTAATTACCATTGACTTATACTTGACCAAGTATGTGCAGGAATATGAATTTCTTTCAATTCTTAAGAAGATCCCAGTTTATACCGAAATTCCTTTATACTAATGGTTCTCTTGCACTAATATTGGAAATGGACTAATTGGGAATACACTGGTTAGTATTAGTGGGAAGGTGTATGGATGCGAAAGTCTAAAAAAAACGGTGTACGGATGTACGGCTTGATCTCACTCCCAACTATGCTACGACCACCCTTTTTCCGAGCCAGAAACCAAATAAATGGATTGGCCAAGATCCAGGCCTTGAATCCATTTAAGCTTTCATTTTCTATACGCTTTGGCTCTGGCAAAGCTGGGCCTCATGACTCCAAGTGCAGTCCCGATGCCATTGAAAAAGCCCGCCTCTGGCTCCTGACCCTGACCCATGCCGATATTCCCCGGGACAAGTTCGAGATATCTTATAGCAGAGCATCAGGCCCCGGAGGACAGAAGGTCAACAAGACATCGTCCAAGGCCACAGTATCGTTGGGACCTAGAGAATGGCTCGGGGATGGATGTCGGAGGTGGATGCCCGATGCAGTCCTCGAACAACTCAAAAACGTGTCTTTTCGGTACCACACCAAAGCCGGCGGGCTTCTAATCCAAAGCGATACGTGGCGTAACCAAAGCGACAATTCGGATGAGTGTTTCCGTAAACTTTTGGCGGAAATCAAAGCTTGTGTACACTTCCTGGCCGAGGTGCAGGAGGTCACGAAGGCCAAGTGGCGGAGGTTGGCTGCCAAGGCTGATTCACAGCGGCTACAGGAGAAAAAGAGACAGGGGGACAAAAAACGGGCCCGAAAAAAGGGCTTTGACCTCTAGACACATCTCAGGCCATATTCATCTCTACTCTGGATCGAGTCCGAATTTCAACAGTTTGAAAATATGCATCTGATTACCAGTGATATGTTGTTAAGCCAGGTCACTGATATTGATGACGTTCACTGATATTGATGACGTTAACGAAATGAGTCATATGACTGACCAAGTCACCGACCAAGTCACCGAGACCAATCAAAACATCAAAATTAATCAGGATTCAGAGATTGTTCAGTTTAATAACATTACTGAATCTTGAAACAAATTCGTTGATAGTCCTTAAGAATTTGTGACCTTGACCCAAACGGGAGTTCTGACCAATTCGATTCTTCGAGGTGTACGGGTGTGTACGAGGGTTTACCTACACCACGTATTATCTGTTCTATTCCACCCTACCCTCTATACAATGTACTACTCTAATATCCCACGACTACTGTTTGGGGTAGTCATTGATTCTTGTGCTCGATTGGTGTGGAAGATGGGTATTATGGGGGATGTACGGATGTTTCGTATGCTTACCTGCAGGACGAACACTATATGATCGCGAACCATTTCTCCACCAACTACTCATGTCTTTTTCCGAACCAGTCACCGCTGTGGCCACCGAATTGTACCGAGGATCAGAGGATGTGGCCAATAAGGAAGTTGTCTTGTTATGTGCAGTCCCCCTGTTCCCCTCCACTTCAATCCCCAACATTTTGGCGGCTCTACTGCTTCCGTTCGAGGCCCTTCCACCAGAATCCACCGAAGACGAACCTGTTGGAAGTACGCCAGACTTTGAGGCGCAAGCAAAGGAATTTGTGGTTTTCTCTGGCGTTCAAAAATGCCTAGACGAGATTTTGGAGAAAAAATTCGGGGTCATTGGAGAGGAATCTGGAAATGACTCCGAAACAGGAAACGAATCCGACCAAAAATCCGAATTGGGAAATCTACCCGCCGAATCCAAAAGTATTGAGAAAGACTCTATATCAAAAGGTCTTTGTCATCTTTTTGCTTGTCTCGATTTGGTACTCTTGGAGCTTGCTCCTGCATATGACGTGGTGAAGCGGCAGTTCTTCTTCCTTTTGGAAGGTGTAACCGACCAGTTACTCCGGCGAAACCCTATCTGGGCCGAAGAATTTTGGACCTACATGGAAACCCGAACCGAGCTCTTCCGCCAGCACGTGTTCAGCTCCACCAATACCGCCAACCGAATTGCCGTTTTGGGATTCTGCAATCACGTGACCGACCTTTATTACCACCGCAACTCCTCCGCCAAATACGATTCCTATAAAAAGGATTCCTTCAGTGATAAGTTACATGCACGCGTACGAGTTTTCCTAGCCAATCTCTTGGATTTCGAGGACCTGACGGGGCTCAATAAGTACTTTGCCACGGCGAACCGGGAATGTCACATGCCGACGTTTGCCGAATCGGGAGTTAAATCCGGTGATGACCAACTTCTCGATGATCTTCTCCGGTTTCAAAAGGTTCTTCGAAACCCTTACCTCTTGCTTAAGAATCCGGCCGAATTGGCTGTTCAAGTGGACTCGATTTCGAAGTTAAACACTTATTTTTTGAGTGAAGAGGCGAAATATGCAAAGATCCATCCTACACGTGATATCTACAAAGTACAGGAAACGTTTGGGGAAGAGAATTTATGTGGGAATGGAGTTGAAGGTTCACGTGACCAAGAAGTTTCAAATAATCAACCGCAACTTCGGTATTTCTTTCCCGAATCTTACTGGACCAGTGCATTTAAAGAATTGGTCAATTCAAGTGATAATGCAGATCCTCCAATTCTGGACAAACAGTTTGGCTTGGCTCTTTTGGATTCATCCAAATACAGGAAACTCGTGGTGGTTCAGATTTTCCTAGTATGCAATTTCTTGCTCAATCTAACGATTTCCCGAAAAAAGGAATTGCTTACCCGAATAGGAAGCACGGTGAATCAAAAACACATTACGGAGGACTATGTACCGGAACATGTTGGGGTGAAGTTAACCAAGATTAAATCCGATACGATTAAACTGGTCCGTATATGGGATCAGCAACTTAATTTTTTCTTGCTGTTACTAGTGCAATCTGAAGAAAATTGGGTTGGGTGGTTGATTTTCGGCAAGAAAAAAGATGGGAGTGGACCACTTTTAGTGAGTCATACTAACCTCGTTGCCTCGGAGGTTAATCAGTGTCAAGAGAAATTTGACAATGTCTTTAAGTTCAAGACAAAGAGGTATTTCAATACACACGTGACTCCGCAGCTTTCCAGACGCATGAAGACTAGAACTGGATTGGAACAACTCCGGGTTCCTAACCTTTCGAATGATTATGAAGAGGAAATCACTAACTTAGGGCAAAAAATCGACCTTGAAATGGATCCTGAAGTGAAGATGCAATTGGAAGAGGAAAAGGTGATTTTGGTTTGGAAATCCGTTAAAGGCCAAAGAAATCGGGATTGGTTAGGGTTAAATGAAGCTTTAAGTATGGCTGATTTCGGACAATTAGAACCGGAGGAGAAGAAGGAGGATGAAAAGGAAGAAAAGGAAGAAGAGGAAGAAAAGGAGGATGTGGAAATGACTGAAGAGAAGGAGATGAAAAGTCAAGAGGTTGAGAAAATAGAAGGTCGAGAAGTATCTCCGAAAGATATTGAACCTGAAGAACCTGAAGAACCTGAAGAATCTGGTGAATCTAAAGAATCTGGTGAACCTGAAGAACCTGAAGAATCTGGTGAATCTAAAGAACCTGGAGAATCTGGAGAATCTGGAGAATCTGGAGAATCTGGAGAAGTGAAAAAAGTATCGGTCAAAAGAAGATTCGTGGAGCTGAATAACCTTGAACTGCATAAAGCTCAAAAGACCGAATCAGACAAATCAGAATGATTATACAAATCTCTGAATAAAGTTTAAAGGTGATCTACACTTTAATAACTTTAAAATTTCTTGGGATGATTTAAAGTTGAAGGAGTCTTGAAGAATTGATTGAAATACCAAAAGATTACTGTTATCTACCCACGAATTCAACCAGAACTTCATTTTTGGTTGATCAAATCATTGATATTAAGCGTAATCAATGAAAAAGGAATGAAAAGAAAAAGGAATGAAACAGGAATGAAAAGAAAATTGTTAATTGAATCTTTCAAACCAGCTTTAAGAACCCAACCTTTTGGTATTCAACATTCCCTTATTGATACGAATATTATCCAGATTCATTCATAAGATAATCTCTAAGGGTTTGATTAGTGGTCTTTAAAGATCATCTTCTTATCATACCTTGACTATTGGATCGCTTTGCTATGGAAACTCGCCAAGAATAAGTTATTGAACCATTGAACTTTTAAACTTAAAGGAAACTGGAGGTGATTTAAACCAATACGTGTTGTTATGGACGTATTAAATCCAAGTCAAAATGAATCCAAATTATTCCAGGACTCTAATCAGGGCTGGGTAATGAATACGAATCAGGGTTGGTTCATGAATACAAATCAGGGTTGGTTCTTGGATTATCAGAGTCTTTACCTGGACTACTTTGTTCATTTTGGCTTTCATCAATCGACTCAATTGAACATGAATTCTCTGGAGATACCTAGATTGAGTCCCAGTGGTTTTTCATTTTTCATTTTCCTTATTTCGAAACTCTGGAAATATTCTGACGTTTTGGGTTCTTTCATTACCTTTTATTCATGTTGATTTTGGAATAACCATGCTAATCCGGGGATTTCCATACTGATGAGCCTTCAATTGCTTTTCTAATTCATTCAAGATTAGAAACAAAGTGTTCAATTTCTTTGAATTCCGATTGTCCCTTTGAATTAGTGAATGTCTTTATTGAGTATTCATCTAATGGTCATTGGTGGGCTTGGAGATTAAAGTAAGACTTTAAGATTTAGTCTTTAATATCTACCTTGTTTTTGTGATTACTGACCTTTTACTTGGACTGGTATTTCTATTGGTGGTGGCTCTTGAAACACTAAAGTGGATAATGAGAAGAGTCTATTTCAAGACTGGAACAAGTGGATAATGAAGTGGTTTGGAGGCTTTTACTTGGACTTTTTGAGATGTTTATTATATTTCTAGCTGATTTCCAATTGAGTTTGAACCAATTATGTTTCTGTTATTTGGATCCATGTGATAATTGGAAGCATTAAGTCCAAGCATTAAGTCCAAGCATTGGAGTTGTGCAAAGAGACTTCCGGATTGAATAGTACTGGAAACTATTTGAATTGATGAGTGTTTCTTTTATGCTTTGAATTGATGAGGATTGAGATTCAAAATCGGGATTGGCTTTCCATATATCTGGACATGATTGGTTTCAGGCTCTGGTCATTTCCATACTGAAAATAGACCAAGTCATATGATTGGAGTCATACGATTGGAGTCATAGGATTGGAGTCATACGATTGGAGTCATACGATTGGAGTCATAGGATTGGAGTCATAGGATTGGAGTCATAGGATTGGAGTTTGGAACCTCAAAGAATTGGGCCTTTGAAATCCACAACCCTCTAATTATGAAAGAGCAGAATTAAACCCCCAACAAATTCCAGTGGTTTCTGATTCTTATTTCCACAGTGAATGGCGGAGTAAGAGACAGGGGTTTGATGGGTGCAAAAAGTGTGCTTTGGAAAAGACATTGTCCTCACAGTCTTCCATGATAGTTCTTGAACAGGCGATGTTTGAAATCTAGAATGGGTCAATATGGAGTTTCCAAATGAACAATAAGCTGCATATGAAATCAAGGGGAGGAATCGGTCTAAACAGGTTTTGATGGTTGACATGAACGGTTACTCTTTAAATGTACCTTTGGAGATTTAAGGAGAAACTACTTTATGGTCCAGAAAGGAAACATATAGAGTGGTGTCTCTGATCTACCAGAGGTTTTACGGAGGTAAGCTTGGTTAAGGATATTCTTAAGCTTTGCAATCACAACAAGAACAAAGATGAATACTTTTCCAAATTACAAGAATTGATGGACCATTCAGAACCACGCCAAACAGTTAGACGTGACATTGGTCAATATGTATTTCCAGATGAACAAGAAGCTGGTCCCTAGAACCAGGGGAGGTTTTGGTGTGAGGTTTGCTATGAATGGGATCAAGTGGGTTTTGAATGTATCTTTGGGACTTGAAGAGTCTCCATGTTCAGCCAGAAAGATCCATAAAGCTGTGGGATGTTCTTGAGTCTATACAAGGTTCAGGGAGGTTTATGGGAGTACACTTGGGTAAACAATGTCCAGGTATTACTCTAGCCACAATACAAACAAAGATGATACGGATCTCTTGAATTACAAGATTGATGAAAGACCATTCCATCCGGCTACTACTCTATGGAAACAGGAACCACGTCAAACAACCACGTCAAACAACCACGTCAAACAACCACGTCAAACAACCACGTCAAACAACCACGTCAAACAACCACGTCAAAGAACCACGTCAAACAACCACTTTGATATTCCTACTTTTGATATTACTACTTTTAATATATTGGTAGTGTTTAATATTACCATACTCTTTAATATTACTACTGTTTAATATATTAGTAGTGTTTAATAGGACTACTCTTAATATTACCATACTCTTAATATTCCTATACTGTTTAATATTAGTAAAGTTGAACAAGAGAGGTTTTAAAAATCAAGCATCAAGCATGGATCAATATACAATTTCCAAATGAAACAAGAAGCTTACTCCATGAAGTCGATCCAAGAGGTATTGGTCTGAGGTTTTGGTCTGAGGTTTTGGTCTGACGTTTTGGTCTGACGTTTTGGTCTGACGTTTCAGTCTGAAGTTGGTATGCACGGCTGAGATGAACGGTTACTCTTGGAATATATATGAAGATTTGAGTAACCATGGCCCAGAATGGAAACATACATAAAAGGAGATCCCGGTCCGGATGTTCTGGGGTAACGAATAAGCCCAGTGAAAAGAAAAGCTTCTGGGTATTAGTTTACCAACCATAACAATACACAGAACTAACATGTCAGCACTCTCTCCTGAATTACAAAGAGTAGTAAACGACCACTACACCGGGGTGCCAGAGTATGGAACGATTAAGCTCCAAGCCAAACAGATATTCCTACTTTTGATATATTGGTAGTGTTTAATATATTGGTAGTGTTTAGTATTAGTAAAGTTGAACAAGAGAGATATTAGAAATCAAGTATAGATCAATATGCAATTATCAAATGAAACAAGAAGCTTACTCCATGAAGTCGATCCAAGAGGTTTCAGTCTGACGTTTCAGTGTGAGGTTTCAGTCTGACGTTTTGGTCTGACGTTTCAGTCTGACGTTTCAGTGTGAGGTTTTGGTCTGACGTTTGGTATGCACGGCTGACATGAACGGTTACTCTTTAAATGTACCTTTGGAGATTTAAGGAGAAACTACTTTATGGTCCAGAAAGAAACATATAAGCTGTGGGATCTTCTTGAGTAAGCCGGAGTCAGCCTTGACTCTAACCTTGAATCTATGGGAGTTTTACGGACGTAAGCTTAGTTAAAGATATACCCAAGTTTTGCATCCACAATACAAAGAACAAAGAAGATTACTTTTCTAAATTATAGGAATGGATAAAAGACCATTCCACCCGGGTACTACTCTATGGGAACATGAACCACGCCAAACAACCACTTTAATATTCCTTCTCTTAATATTACTACTTTTAATATTACCACTTCCTATATTACTACCTTTAATATGACTACTTTTGATATGACTACTCTTTAATATATTGGTAGTGTTTATTATTACTTTACTCTTAATCTCACTCTACTGTTTAATATTACTATACTGTTTAATATTACTACTGTTTAATATTACTCTACCTTTAATATTAGTAATGTTGAACAAGAGAGATGATGGAAATCTACATACATCAATATACAATTTCCAAATGAAACAAGAAGTGTGCTCCATGAAGTCGATCCAAGATTTCAAGAGGTATTGGTCTGACGTTTCAGTCTGAGGTTGGTATGCACAGCTAGATGAACGGTTACTCTTGGAATATATATATGGAGATTTGAGTAACCATGGTCCAGAAAGGAAACATACATATAAAAGGAGATCTCGTTCCTTAGGTTCTTGGGAACCGAATAAGCTTAGTGAATAGGGAAACGTCCAGGTATTAGTTTTGCTTCCACAATATAAAGAACAAGGATGATTACTTTTCTAAATTATAGGAATGGATAAATGACCATTCCATCCGGGTACTATTGTATGGGAACATGAACCACGCCAAACAACCACTTAAATATGACTACCTTTAATAATACTCTACTTCCTATATTACTCTACTGTTTAATAGGACTACTTTTAATAGGACTACTTCCTATTACTACCTTTAATATTACTCTACTACTTCTAATATTACTATACTACTCTTATTATGACTACTCTTAATATGACTTCTCTTAATATTACTATACTGTTTAATATTACTCTACTACTTTTATTATTACCATACTTTTGATATGACCACTCTTAATCTTACTATACTCTTTAATATATTGGTAGTGTTAATGTTACTCTACTCTTTAATATATTGGTAGTGTTTAATATTACTCTACTCTTAATATTCCTACTTCCTATATTACTACTTTTAATAATACTCTACTTCCTATATTACTACCTTTAATATGACTATATTACTCTACTTTTAATATGACTACTTTTAATAGGACTACTTCCTATATTACTATACTTTTAACATTACCCTACTACTATTATTATTACTCTACTACCTTTAATATGACTACTGTTTAATATGACTCTACTGTTTAATATTACTCTACTGTTTAATATTACTCTACTCTTAATATTACTCTACTACTTCTAATATGACTATACTACTTCTAATATGACTATACTACTTCTAATATTACTACTGTTTAATATGACTACTCTTTAATATGACTATACTTTTAATATTAGTAAAGTTGTACAAGAGAGATAGAAATCAAGTATAGATCAATATACAAAATCCAAATGAAAATCACTCGTTCTTGGAAAAGACTAATGCCTCTATTCCCATGTCTAACTGAAAGACGTTATTATACAAACTGAAAGACGTTATTATACTATCTACAAGACGTTATTATACTATCTACAAGACGTTCTTATACTATCTATAAGAAAGACCGATTGAGCTTTGAAGCCTCGGTGAAGAACTGTTGGATGGAGCTCATTGGACTTTTCAAGTATATTTTGTGGGTGAATAAACTCCCAATTCTGTCTCTAACAATAGGCCATCATAAAGAAGCTCTTGAGCTATACCATGGTCCATAGAATCAATCCAAGAGGTATTGGTGTGAGGTATTGGTGTGAGGCATTGGTGTGAGGTTTTGTATGAATAGGATCAAGTGGGTTTTGAATAGATGTATGGACCATTTGAGTAACCATGTTCCGCCAGAATGGGAAACATATAAGCTGTGGGATGTTCTTGAGTCTGCTTGAGTCTGCCTTGAGTCTATGGAAGGTTCAAGGGAGGTTTAGGAGAGTTTGACGGGACGTAAGCCTAGTTAGGATATTCCTAGTTTAGCAACCACAACAAAGAATAAGATGTCAACCATCTCTTAAGTTATAAGAATTGATGAAACACCATTCCTCCCGGTGACTAATCTATGGAACTATTAAGATCCACGCCAACCACTTCTCACTCCAGGTCACGACAGATAGATAGATAGATAGATAGATAGATAGATAGACAGATAGATACACAATTGGACAGATAGACAATTGGACAGATACACAATTGGACAGAGAGACAATTGGACAGATAGACAAGACAAGGGAAATGATTCATTGCTTATAAATGTCTTTGGTTTGTCTTGTATTTTCAACTGGTCCATGTGCATATCCATTACTGTGGCTTCTAGTCATATAACCTCAGTGTCAGTGTCAGAGTCAAGGTCTTGTCATCCACGAGTCATTATGGAAACTTCATTTTTTGTAAAACCAATGAAAGGAAATATTTCTAGCCATTTCTGGAAATCTCTCTTACCATTTTCTTGGTCTTTTGTTGTTGTATGCAGAAGTAATTGAATAGAATAGAATTCCTTGTTTCATTTGGGTCCTGCATCCAGACTCACATGAGTCCACCAGCTTTTCGTAGCTTCAAGAAGATGAATCATTCAAGGTTAACATGATCACTTGGAGAATCCGTTTTAATCATGGTATGTAAGAATTTTTGATTTGAAGAGTTGGGATTAGAAACTGAATGAAATCTGAAACTGTCTCATAAGAACCACTTGGTCTTTTCTCTTTTCTCTTTCCTCTCTATTTCTTGTTCTGTCTCTTCTCTTCTTTTCTTGATCTTCTCTCTTCTCTCTTCTCCCTTTTCTCTTTTCTTGTTCTGTCTCTTCTCTTCTCTCTTCTCTTTTTCTTGTTCTCTCTCTCCTCTCTCCTCTCTCCTCTTCTCTGTCTCCTCTCCTCTCTCTCTTTTCCAACAGTCTTTTTATCACACCAACAAGATTTGAATGCTTAGTCAAGAAATAGACAATAAGGCTATGGTGAAGCTTCAATTGATTCTTGACAATGCTAAGAAATATATCAATCTCGCGCTTGTATGCAGGTCCCGGAACATTAACCTCCATTTCTTAATATCCACTAGTTCCTTAAATCCTTGAAACCTTTCGAGATTGGATTCTATAGTCAAGTAGGTTAAACATATTCTTTTGGTCACTTCCCCTGGATATGACCTGAGAAATCCCCAAGAAACCTCTTCACCTCTAAACCCCATTCTTTCCCGAAATTCTTATTGTTCATGTCCCCTAAGGAATATGCACGCTGTCCATTGAATTGTTTCCATATCCAATTGGTTCTAAGCATCATTTTCTTGGCCTTTGGATTGCACTGGAAATCATATAAGTACCAGTTTTTCTCTGTGTCATTCTCTTTCATTCTCCTTATTTTAGAAACAAATGAATTTCCTTCAATATCTTCTTTCGTCTCTTTTTGCGGCCATTGTTTGTGCCAGTAACTCCGCCGAGTATCCATTGAACTTGTTCGTGAAGATCAAAGGAGAAATGGCTCCGGTCTATGCGGAAATCAATGAGTTCGGAGACTTGAGCATAAGCCATGGAGATCCGTCCCGGAGCCCTCTTGGGTTCAAGATGATCGGGGATCAAATTGTTTCTCCACAGGGAATTTTGTCGGTTGAATCTGACGCTTTCATCGTTTCGCCTAAGGACACAACATATTGGATTCTCAATTCTCGTAACCGGATCATAAATGATGTGTTTTATTCGCTTAGATATACCGGACCAGATGAACGTACTATCGTCATTGGAGATCGTTATAGTGATGATGAGGCTGCTGTCACGGTTGAAATTTACTTATTGAATCCAGACAAAACAATTCCCAAGAAAATTAGACGTTGGCGAAAGAACAACAATAGATCGAGATGGTTTTGATTTCCATCTCCATCTCCTCTCCATCTCCCAACAATCCACATGTCTTTGTTGCAAAGAAATTGTTAAGAAATTGCTAAGAAATTGCACCAAAGTCCTGCCAGGACCTTCTAATGTTGAGCTCAGTAAATAAAAAAATCTTTCTTCTGGCTGGTTGTTGATTTGGGTTTCTTTGATATCCCGTATTTAATCAGAATAATCTTAATAAATACTTTTTTTTAATGGTTCTCCTTTAATGACTCTCAAAACAACAAGACAAGTGGTTTGGAAATTGTGTATGGTTTTGGTAATGGTTAGTAGGAGTGCTTGTATGTAGGCACGGGGATGATTCATGAATCAGAGGTGCCATCCAATCACCAGCCCTGATTTTAGGGCCCAACTCTGATGTTTCTGGGTCTGGTCTTTAGTTTCAGACTGTATCAGACTTTGGTGGTGCGTATACCGTCTTGGGAAACACAGCATTAAAAGGCCTCATACACTGGGTATTTGATTCTGTCAATCTGTCTATTGTTAAAATTGCAATCAAGTAATACTTGACATTAAACCCAAGACTGGAATGTAGATAGGAGCCCAGACTGTAGTCTAGACTAGACTGGACATTGGACTGGACACTGGAATGGACTGGACTGGACATTGGAATGGAGACTGGACTGTAGATAGAACTTCGGGGTGTGCGGGTCTTTGGCAGTAGACGGGACTGGAATGGACTGAACAGCAGAAGCGACAGTAGACTGTGGATAGTGGACTGTAGATATTAGACGCACTAAACACTAGCAATTTGCACTTTCGGTTTTTACCACCGGCCAATTTGAGGCTGCCCTGGAGGCTATACTCTAGAAACCCCAAGGAACCTGAAGATATCACACTAACTGGAACAATATCAACAATTCCGTAGTCGATATGAGGTTAATAATATCAATAAATAGAACTGATAGGTTCAATAGGGCGGGTACTGCATATAGAGCGTCCCGAAGCTTGGGTGCAAAGAGATAAATGGACTATCCACAAGAAAACCGAAAATGTAAATACTCCAATGCATAGTATCATCACAAACCTCGTGGCCGAGTTCTCTAAGATGGTCATGATGCAGGAAAAAGGTACCATGAGTTACCCTAAGAATTTGAGCCATCTAACTCGATTGCTCATCACCAGGCCAAGCATTCGAGTCATTCTTTCAAGGGTCAAGTGCCATAAGAGTAGAGCTGAAATCAATGGATAATCATGGATCCATCCCATTTTGGATATATTCTAAACATGATCAGGAGTATTCCACAGTTCTGGCTCTTGTAGGAAGTTGCAAGCACATACCAAATCCTAGGATCTCCTAGCCCCATTTTTCCAAGACAATATCCTTTAAATAGGATGATGGATTAAGAAATGGATTAAGAAATGGATTGTTAACATTCTCTTCTTTTCAGTCCTTCAAAAACCCATGGATTTCATCTTGTTGGAATTCGTATAAATGGTCTCCATTTGGGAATACCAGTAAAACCAATACATTGGCGTTCGGAGTGCATAGACTGAATCAGCTGGATAGTAGATACTTCAAATGTCATCCTTTTCCTGTATTCTGGGTGTAGTTTCCATTTCCAAAAAAAAGAGTAGTAGTTTATAATAGTGGGATTATCTCACTATTTATATATTAGGGGTAATCTCCGCGCACCCGCCCCCCGCGCCCATTTTTTTAGCAGCCCCATCCATGCAGGACCGCGAACTGGCTGCGCACTATATAAAGCTGCGAATCCCCCCTTAAGAAATTCAGGAGTTTTATAAGCGGCTGAAGGACTACACTCGACGAACCATGTACCCATTGTTATTGGATACTTAGTGTTATTGAATACTTAGTGTTATTGAATACTCAGTGTTATTGAATACCCATTGTTATTGGATACTCAGTCTTATTGGATACTTAGTGTTATTGGGTATTGAGTGTTATTGAATACCCATTGTTATTGGATATTGAGTGTTATTGTATATTCAGTGTTATTGGGTATTCAGTCTTATTGGATATTCAGATACTCAGTCTTATTGGATATTCAGTGTTATTGGGTACTCAGTGTTATTGGATATTCAGTGTTATTGAATACTCAGTGTTATTGAATACTCAGTGTTATTGGGTACTTCGTCTTATTGGATATTCAGTCTTATTGGATACTTAGTCTTATTGGATACTCAGTGTTATTGGATATTCAGTCTTATTGGATATTCAGTGTTATTGAATACTCAGTGTTATTGGATGCCAGAAGTCTTCAGAGATTATCCATTCCGTTGTGCCGGTACGGAAAAAAGCGTTGTGCCGGTACGGAAACAAGATATAGTGACTTGAATTACGTCTTATACTTCTGATCCACACTTGGAAATTCTATATCATGGAGAATGAATCAGAGACTGTATCCGAAAATATACTGGACTCCAGGGCGCTATATTCTAACACTCGGATTTACTGTCGTCATCAATCTTGCTCGAGCTGCTTTGTGTTGAGGATCTGTTCGAGCTGCTTTGTGTTGAACTGATCCAAGTACATTTCCATCTCAAAGTCCACCAATACTTCTGCCTAGTGGTTATTGATCAAGTCATCATTTGTTACCGCCACCAATGGGACATGGAACGGAAGCGGGTCTCAAATGAAACCCGTGCCGATATGGCATACTATTACATCCATTGATGAAATGAAGGTCTGGATCTCATTGGAGTGATTGTGGACATGCAGTTTGCGAGTTCTACTAGGAAATGAATGTTTTGGATATGGTTAATGGCTCTGAATTGGAGATTCTTTGATTATGGAAGAGATTGGATTTCTCTTAAGAACTCGTGTTTCGACTGTGGGTTCTGTCATCTTTAGTTCTTTTTTGAACTACTCATACAACCACCAGCTTGCGTCAAGAGACTTTGGGATCTCCAGTTGAGAATGAAATTCAACACCTTGGTTTTGAAAACTGATGGATCCACAGAAGCTTCTTCTGATCTCTTTCTTCCCCACACGCCGTTCACAGGCCGTTCACAGGCCGTTCCCAAGCTCTAAGGGTTTGGAGGTGCTCCAAGAAGACAAGCCTATCTCCTAGGCAATATAGTTGAACCAGCTATCGACTTGTCATTTAGTTCTACTGATACTGTTGGGCATCATGAACTTTTGGGAATGGCCCAAATCTGTCTAATTCTGTCCAATCTGTCCAATCTGTCCAATTTCTCATCGCTTTGAGACATTCTAATTGACATAATATTTGATTATGGATCAATCATTTCGGTCTAATTTTCACTACCAACTGCAGTCATTCTGTCCAATTTACAGAATTGTCTAGATTGATATACTGACAAATATGTACGGGGACTGCATATTATTATAGACTTGCAGATCAATCAGCCAGGCTACAAACGTGGATAAGGTGGATCCTATATATAGTAGAACATCTTCTAATAAATAAGCAATAGTAGTACTACTGTATTTGGAATCTTCAAATAAACTAGGTAGATGATGGTCCTGCATCTTGTCCGTAAACCCAAAAAGAAATCAGGTTTGCATATAGTACGCAATGTACGGCTGATGCTGACGCGCACGCACGCAAACGGGCTCATAACCAGGTTTGCAGCCACTACTGCGCCTTGTTTCAAATTTCGAGGGCTTTTAAAGGCTTATAATTTAAACCCGGACTTTAAACCCCGGGCTTTAAGTTTCTTTTTTCAACTGCTTCCTTCGTTTCCTTTTTTTCTTTTTTTCTCGCCATTTTAGCGTATCTGCATGCCTCGCCTTAATTTCTTACTCAGCCACACTTGAAAACCCGTACCTCCGACCAAAAAAAAAAAAAAAAACCTCTAAATATTCCTACACTTTAAGAGTCGAATTTTGAGTAGTTTTAAATTCTAGAAATGGCCAAGATGCAGGACGCAAGGAATGGTAGGAATTCGAGACTTTAGTATGACGTAGTGGTTTCTCATGTGTAGATGATGGTTGATGAAGGAATGGAAAATAGAAAGAATTCCATGGATGTATGTTTAGATTCCTGCATATGTTTTAGATTCCTGCATATGTGTACGTCCTGCATATACCGGTTTCCAGATTTCGTACGGTGGTACAAGACCAGAAGAACCTTGTTTGATGGTGCTTTTTTGAGTATATCTTGTATTTGAGTGGAAAAGCGCGGGATGCACGGGTGTGCACACGGGTGTACGGGTGTGCGCGTTTTGATGTACGGGTCTGACTAGGTGTACGGGTGTGGTGTACGGGTGTGGGTGTACGGATTTAATTTTGCGAGGATGTACTGGTGTGCGCGCGGGTGGACACCTGTTGCGCGTTGTACCTTAGCTAGTTCATAAGCTGGAATTCTTACGTAATCGTTCTCTTTTACTCTAGTCAGATGCGACCCCATTTATGATCCTCGCACGATTTTATGAACTTCGCACGATCTTTTTATGATCCTCGCACGATCTTTTTATGATCCTCGCACGACCCCAATTTTACCACCAATCAAACCACTCAACCCTTCAATTCTCTTTTAATTAAAAAACTCTTAATCATCTCAATTCTATCTTTCCATTATTCATACCCTTTTCATTTTGGCTGGTCCTGCATCCAAGCCCCGCGGCCTCATCATTTCCCACGCGTATCACTTCATTATACTCTGTACAAAGACCATTCCAACAAGCTACCAGCACCATACTAATTCTATTTTGAAGTAGTATTGGAATCAAATCCCTTCTATTGGATCTCCCCGAAATTCTCCATCTTCCCTTGAAATTTGAGCGAAATTCAGCCGAAATTGCGTCCTATACCACCCAGAACCGCCCACATCCCCTAAAATGGGTAAATCAAATGGTAATTCTGCAACCTCTCAACATCTAGATCGACCTCGGACCCGTCTGGTTGTATCTTCTAGCGAAATCCCGGTGAAAACGCCACTTTCCAGCCGGAAAAGGCCCAAAATACCCGCTGCGCACGTGACTCTTGCCGGTAAATCCCCTATAATTGATCTCACCGATGAACTAGATGATGGCGGTAAATCAGAAGGTGTTGGAGAGTCAGATTCGCCTTTAAAACACGTGAAAAAAAGGAGTAGTCGTTCAGGAACGCCGAAAAGGCGGAAAAAGAGCCTTAAAGCTGCCAAAAAAGAGCCCCTGGTTTTGACTCCTTCTGTGGCGCCATCTCTTGAATTCACTGAAAATCCATTGGACCTTAACCTGTCGCCTATTAAACCGGTAGGATTTCCGAAAGAGGAAAGAAAGGGAACTATTCAAAATGGTAAGGAGGAGCGAGGTCTGTCGCCTATAATAGCGCATCGACCTTCCCGAAATGGCCAGCCAGACCGAAGCCTGTCACCAACCAAGAAGAAAACCGTGGCCTTTTCCGATAATGTGGTGGAGGACTGGCCCAGCTCACCATACAGGATGCCTGATCTCGAAACTACGACTCCTCGGAAATCCATCTTAAAGAATATTCATTATCTTGCATCTCCTGCATTTAACGGAAGCCCACTTTCTAAACCGGGTTATATGCACTCCCTGCATCCAGAATCATCCCTAGACTTTTGGCAGCCTGGAACAATTGTCCAATTGGAACCGAAATCTCCTGAACTTCCTCGTTTAGTGGCTCAAAGTTTACAGGCGCTTAAAAGTGGTGATTTCGAGCGAAAATTCGAGGTCTACGCTTCTCTAAATCTTGTTTTCAAGCATAATGTCGTTCAGACGATCCACGACATTTTTTCCAGACAAGTTCCGAGGCCTGAAATCGAGAATACGGATTTTTGGCGTGATTCGGGCATTTTGTCTGCATTTGGAATCGTTTCTGGTGCATCTGAGCCTGAGAATGTGCCAGAAACCGTTCCAAGAGCCTTGGAGTTTTTTGCATATGCCCAACGAGACGTGCAATTGTTAGAAACACGTCTTTTTGGGTCAAACGAGGTTAAAAAGGAAGGTGGACGTATACCGTTGGGAAATTCTGAACAAAATAGTGAAACTCCGGGAATCAATGCTCAAAATACTGGATATTCCGGGAAAAAAGAAGAATTTGGTACATCTAATTCTGCTTTTGATCCTTTTGAAGCACGAACGCTTACCCAAGCACTCAAATTCATGGCCCATTTCCTTGCAATTCCCCTGCTAAGCCAAATTCTCCCCTCCCAAACCATTCGCTGGTGCTATATCCATTGCTGTGAACTGTTGATGAAACCTAATTTGAGCAAACTGTTAGTGTCATCGTATATGTGCATGATCAAAGACTTTAACTTCTCGTCGAAGCAAAAAAGGTCCATTTTCGATGCCTCGGTGCCGGAACACGTGCTCTCTACGCTTCTAAACATGCAAAGTTTCATGTCACTGTCGCTTATCAATGAGAAATTCATAGCCATGCGGAACCTTATTCTGAATTTCCCTGCCATCATGGCTAAAACTTTCCATCACTGGTTTCCGGGTTTAATAATGAACTTATGTGACCTTTCATTTGTTCTTTACTATAAAATCGTGGGTACGGGAATCGTGACGTTGTTGGAAGCAGCCCGCAATTTCTTGGATAGTCCAGATATCTGCCAGATGACCCGGAATTTTTTGGAAAGCACGGCTGAATCCGAGAAATCTTGGGTTTCTGAGAGTTCTCTTTCTTTGGGTTCGTTTAAGGGTCAAATGACGCTCAATTTCTTGATGGAAACGCTCAAACAGTTGTTTTCTGTGGGCCAGTATAAGTATGCGATGGATATTTGGGTGGGAATCTCGCTTCTTTTGGGTAATTTCCAGAAATGGACCCACTTGACGTCATGGTTCAATATCCATAAGTTATGCTTCAATGAGAAATCGGTGACGGCAAAGGAAATTGCCATTTCGTCCTGGAAGGTGGTTATATACCGGATGTCCCAGGAAATCTCCGTGGATATGGGACAAGAACTTCTTCTTTCGCCAAAAAAGGCAACGGGACGAGATTCCAAGGAGGATGAAATGGATCCTAGAAAACAATTGGAAGAATCTGTTCGAGCAAAGGCCAAACTTCTTGTTGTACCATTTATGTGCAATACCACCATTTCTCCCGACGAGTTGGTTTCAGCTCTCCATAATAGCTTTGTGCTGGTGCTATATACCCTTCTCAACAGTCATAGCAAGCATGGGGTTCGGGTCCTACATTCAATTTGGGACCGTGTGATCCACCCAGTGATGATGAATTTCTACTTCCGGAAACAATCCACTCGTTATATGCAGAAATTGGGGCTGCAAGTTCTTTCCCGGCTTCTCAAGCCTTCTCCACCAGACAACGAGAAGCATTTCAATGGTTTAAGGTGCCTTTGGAATGAGACCATTCCACTTTCGGAAATCAATTGTCTTAGTCCCAAATGGGTGTTTCTCCGTTTCGATAAGGTGCTTCGACTTCTTTCAGTGCTTCTTCAGCTGCCGGACTTGCTGTCGGAGTTGAAAATGGCGGCCCTAACGTCGTTTTTGAACTCCATTAAGTTTGTCACCAAAAAGGAGGTTCTGGCGTCCGATACTACCTATGATATCATTGATAATCTTCCGCAGTGTATGGAGACGTTTTTTGAGCGTCTGAAAGTGGGATATGAGGAAGTATTTAAGCTTTTGGTCAACCTCAATGATACTTTTGGAGCATCCAACTTGGTTTCAGGCGAACAAAACGTATACCAGGCGATTTTGAGCCATTCTGCAGGCCCCTGGAGTCCTCAGCAGTTGAATGCAGTTCTCAGTATGATCTTCGGGGGTATTGGGGAGCGGAAAAGCTTCCGATTCTTTCTGATTTTGGAAAAAGTGGAAAAAAAAGTCAACCGGCCAGATATCCTTTCATTTTTAAGCGATATGTTGAACCAGAAACGGTATGCCAAATTCACCAATTCCGAGATGGTTATTTTGGGCCGAATTTTCATGAGACTTGATTGCAATTTCAATTCAATTGCCAAGAAGGTTATTCAACATATAGTGCTTTTGAAAGCCGAGGATTTCGATGAGATGGTCAAGCGTTTAAACATTGTTTCATGGCATGTGAATATCTTCAAATTCTTTGTTGTTCTAATGCACAATGCACCATACGACCATTTGAACCAAGCGACGGTGCAATTAATTAAGGAAAGAGAGGACTTTCAGGACATTTTTTTGCTTCTTTTAGAGAACAGGTTTGAATCCGAGATTTTGGCCGTTAAAGAGAATTTGGGAAAGTACGTTTTGGGACCAGAAACCGAACTGTCTTTATGGAATTACCTAAAGGAGCATAAAAACCGAGACTTTGTGGACTCGATACTTTCAGAGGGCATTTTTGAAAATAATCTAGATGAAATTATCAATGGTCAATGGGATCAATTTCCGCTTTTAAAAGCAGCTCAAGAAAGAAAGAAGGTCAAGTCTTTTGAGATTTTTGATACTCCAGAAACGGCAAGTGATTCAATGAATGGTTCTTTAAAGGAAACTTCTGTGAAAAGTTCTATGGAAAGTTCTTTAAAAAGTTCTTTAAAAAGTTCTTTAAAAAGTTCTATGGAAACTTCTATGAAAACTTCTATGGAAACTTCTTTAAAAAGTTCTATGGAAAGTTCGTTAATGGAGGTCAAAGGTGGAGAGAAACGGAAAAACGAAAGTATTCGTAAGGGAATCAAAAAGAGAAGAATTGATAAGGAATCAACAGAGTCGATGAATGCCAAAATAGAATCTAAAGATTCTAAAGACATGGGATTAGAAATGTCTATCATTGGTAATGATCAAGGAATGGAGTCTGGGAAAATACAGTCTATGGAAATACAGTCTGGGAAAATACAGTCTATGGAAATGGAGTCTATGGAAANTCATTGGTAATGATCAAGGAATGGAGTCTGGGAAAATACAGTCTATGGAAATACAGTCTGGGAAAATACAGTCTATGGAAATGGAGTCTATGGAAATACAGTCCAATACCTCTATCCAGTCCAAGAGATGTATGGATATGGAGAATGATTCTATTGATTCTATTAAAGAACCAGATTCTATTAAAGAACCAAATTCAATTGATTCTATTAAAGAACCAGATTTTGATGTCAAGACTTTAAAACAAGGAGAATTGAAAAAAGGAAAAGAGACATTTCCAGACTTCAAGAAAAAGTCTAATGATTTTATAAAAGGAATACCTTTGAGGAATGAAAAGAAATGTTTAGAATCAAGAGACGATTCCATGGATTCTAAGAAAGATGATTCTAAAGAGTCTCTGGATTTTAAAGAGTCTGATTCTGGGGATAGAGAATCCAATATTTCAGAACCGAAGTTTCTGGAAAAGATACTGATTTTTAAAACGGAAGATTTGAAACCCCAAGAATCAGAGACTTTAATTTCATCCCAAAATCTTGGAGAAAATCTTCAAGAAAATCTTGGAGAAAATCCTTTATTGATTGGTCAATCTGAATCCCAATCTGAAATCAACCAATCAGAAGCCGAGGTTTCCAAATTGGACAAAATAGACAAATTCGACAAACTGGACAAATTGGACAAACTGGACAAATTGGACAAACTGGAAATTCCTCATTTACAAGGATTTAAAGACAAAAATGTGGACTTGGTGAAGGGACAAAAAAAAGACATTAGTATTTGTCAAGAAGAAATTCATGGATCACGGGCTCAGAACCTCCATACGCTCATAACCTCGATTTGTCAAGATGACCTTAACAAAATGACCAATTCGGAAAAGTTTAATTTGGAAACAAAAATGTTGGAATTAATGCTTCGTATGCGTCATTCTTAATTTGTCTAATGTTTTTGTCTAATCTGTCTAATCTGTCTAATGTCTTTGTCTAATCTGTCTAATGTTTTTGTCTAATTTGTCTAGTCTGTCTAATCGGTCTGTCTAATCGGTCTAATCTGTCTAGTGTTGTTTGCTTTTCTTTGAAGATGGATATTGGGAAAGGAAATCCTCTCTGCATTGAGTGTCTAATATCCAGTCTGTCAAACTGTCTAATGTCTAATGTCCAGTCTGTCCATTCTGTCTAATTGTCTAATATCCAGTCTGTCCATTCTGTCTAATGTCAAATTCCTATAAAAATCTAGACTCATTTGTCCTTTTATCTTTTTACCTTGTCGGTTTACTCAGAAACATCACTAATAGGATTTTGTCCAGATTCTAAAACCGGTTTTGTACATTCTTATTTGATGTGTCCTGCATAAATGTCACATGGGCCAGGATGAAATTTACACCAGTATGAAATTTACACCATGACATGATTTACACCAAATTTACCCCAAAGATTCCCATCTTGGGCTCCCTAACTCCAATTTATTCCTAAAAGGAATCGCTCGATTAGGGGCTTTTTGGGGGGAAATCTGGCGATATCTCCGTGCTCACCAATATATAAAATTACCGAATTAAGTGTGGATCCTGCATATAAATACATATATATATCCCAACGTCTCTTAAACTTGCATTAATTTAACCAACTTATGTCCACAAAAAGCTTCTGGAGAAGAAGTCATTTCTTTGCCTCTTGGCTTTTTGGTGCGGCATCCGTACACCACACAACCCCAGGTCAAAAAGAACCAACGCAATGGGTCCATTTTTACTTGGAATAATTCAAGATTTGGGGTGTGCAATTCCACGATATCGAAAAAGGTGTATACCAAATTTGGAAACTATACCTCTTCTCTGGCGTGAGTTACGACGCTTTATATATTTCTATAGATCCGTACATCCGGCGTTTAAACCCGTACATCCCGCTACAAAACACCCGTACATCTCAAACCCCAAACTTGTCAAAAGTAACCGTATGTTGAACAAAAAGGTTTGGATGATCTTTTGATGGGTTTAAGAGTTGAATTTTACCTAAAACTTGATTTTTTAGAGGCTGGGCTTGACGGTGTAGACAGTAGAGACTGAAAATCAAAACAACAGTGAGTGAAAATTTCAGTACACCTGAAAGCACAGACATATTTGGTCCCAAAAAGGTATGAAATGGTCTTTTTCAACCCCTAGTTTTCATTTCAGTCACTTGTTTATATGAATTGATAGGTATATGCAGGTTTCTGGAGGTATTTTTAGGTATTTTTGGACTTCAAGACCCTTTCTAATACATTTTCAACGATTTCTAACCATTTTAAACCCTTTTAAACCATTTTTTCAAGATTTAACGTCTTTAAAACTCCTCTATAAAGTTTATTCGTCACTTTTTCAGTAAAAATTAACATATAAACCATAATATTCGAAATCCAAATTCAAAATCATTAAATTAATTCATTCATAACTTCCTAATAAATTGAAATTCTTAAAAAACTCAATAATTCTCCAAACTAATGATGGTTTCATTTTCTCCTGGAAATTTTGCAGCCGTTTCAAATGCAACGATCACCCGCGACCTCCGTACACCACCCAAATATAATCTCAACTTTTAACCACCCATAGCAATCCATCTCTCTTCTTATGCATGTCGGTGATCCCATACAATCTGCAGAACAAATTAGTGTATCATGATCCTTATACACAGGTGGCGATTATCCTTGATCATGTGAATCAAACCGTGAGGCTTTTGGAGAGTCCTAACCGCTGGGCTCATAGGTTGACGCTGGAATATGACCAGACATCCGCCACGTGTCCAAATTGTGGGATTGATTTGAGGGGATATTTCGAGGGGCGTAATCTGAAACGAAGGGGAAGTTTTGGAGAAACCCACTTTTCGGGGGATTACGGAGATGAACTTCCGGAGTTCGCTTGGGATGCCGAGACCCGGATCTCTAAATTATCGCTTGCGCCTGCTCTGGAATACTTGGGGACTCTTGGGGGGACTCACTTTATGCATCGAGACTACTTTAAGCTATTGTCGGGGCTAAACCATGACCTACGGTTAGGGTATCCTGAGGGGGCAAACGATTCCGGGGGTAGTGATTCTCCGGGGAGCCGCGCCCTCGGAACGGTTGGGGCCCTCGGAACAGTTGGGGCCCTCGGAACAGTTGGGTCCCTCGGAACAGTTGGGGCCCTCGGAACGGTTGGGTCCGACCACCGGTTGCCCTCGGATCTCTTCAACCAAGGCTACTTTGCCCGTTTCTTCCAGAAAGTCCCACCCTTTGTCCTAGGCTCCGGTGCCCATGCTCATGTCTACAAAGTGCAACACGTTCTTCAGAATATCTCCCTCGGTCTCTTTGCTGTCAAACGTATAAACGTGGGTGACCATTCCAAGTACCTCGATCACGTGCTCAATGAGGTGTTGATTCTATACGAACTTTCTGCCAATGGCGCCACTGCAAACAATTTGATCCGTTATAATCATGTGTGGATGGAGTTGGGAGATATGCATGATTCTAGCACTTTTATAGTGCCTCCAGAGAATTCCGGTATCCAGAAACCGGCACGCATTCCATATGTCTATATTCTCCAACAGTATTGTGCAGGAGGCAACTTAGAAACGATGATTTCAGAGCATTTTCCACAACAAGACCAAATGACTGTTCAGGAACAAGTTGAAATGGAACGAAGGAGAAGGAAGAAAAGTCTGGGTTCATATCCTGTCCTGCACTTAATCCCACTGCAATGGTTACTGGATTTGGAAATCTGGAAGTTTTTTCATGACATTGCTAATGCTGTGAATTACCTTCATGAAAATAAAATCCTTCATCGGGATTTGAAACCATCGAATTGTCTCTTGGAGACTGCATTCAAGCCATCACCTCCACAAAATCCATCAACAACTTCATCAACTTCAACTTCAACTTCAATGACTTTCCCTGACCTCGATTCTCTTGATGAGTACTTCCAAAGTCTCCCGAAAGTCTTAGTGTCTGATTTTGGAGAAGGAAAATTCATCGATAAGTCCAAAAAACCAGAGATTCGAATGGGTAATACCGGTACCATCGAATTCGCCGACCCCAAATTGTGGGTCTATGATAGTGTAAAAAATTACACTCATCCCTTCACGTATGGCTGTGACATGTACTCTTTGGGGTTGATCATGTGCTACCTATGTGCAGGCCGCAGTCCATTTTCAGCTCAGATTCAAGGTTTAGATGACCCCGAAATGGTCCGTGGAGTTATTTCCAAGTGGTATGAAAAGTTGAATGAAAGGGATTTCTTTCGATGGTTGGAAATGGAATCCGTAAGGGTCAGGGGTTCTTATTCGGACTGCACACAACGCTTGGGTGCCCTTGCGTATGCCATGTTAAAAGGTGAGGCTGATTCCCAGGAAGTTCTTGAAGAATTGGAAAAGATCAAGTTGGGTTTCTTAGGAAATCCGGTTTTGGAAGTCAAGAGAAAATCGCTGCTCCTGCATATGGACCTCGTGCCCATTTTCAATCTAGTTATACTAGAACTTTTGGACTCCCATCAAGCATCGTACCTCTGGAAACTCTTTAAGGTCTTGAACCTTATGGGGTTAGTTTGGGGGCGAGGCTCCAATGTCACGGTATACCTTTTGGGAGTGGTGTTATGTGCAGGAAGCGCTCAACTTCTCTTGATTCAGTCAAATTCAATTTCTTAACCCATCGATTTCAATCCTAGACCCCCTATTATTAGGTACCTAGCTCTGGAACTGTGTCCCACTGTGCTGTAGATGAAGCTGTACTGTATAATGTGTGATCCTGCATAGAATGAACGTCAAACACAACCGTCCCAAAAAAAGCCTCCATTCATCAGTCAATTGATTCCGTCTTCATCTAAAACACCTAGTCTGTACAATAAGTCGTACTCTAGATCTTTGAAACGTTAATAGTAACCCAAAGGTTGGACCACCAAATCAAATGTCAGTATTCATAAACCATTCCTTATATGAAAACCATTCTAGGTAATAAGCCAACTATAAGTATGAGCCTGAAGCATAATCCGTCCACCAAAATTGACCTTCACCTCTTCTTAATAATGAATAGTCCTTAAACACAATTGGATATTGAACCAAATTGGATATTGAACAAAATTGGATATTGAACAGAATTGGATATTGAACCAAATTGGATATAAAACAAAATTGGATATTAAACACAATTTGCAAACCGAGGCTCTTTCAAGGTAACAGTCATTGTGCTTCTTCAAAAGCCGGATTTTACCAAGCGCCTTGCTCCATTTCTTGGCGGCTTGAAATGAGCGGCGTGCAAGTTTTCTTGTTGCTTGAGGTTCTTGGCCATTGGCACTGGGCACGCGTTTTCGCACCCAATTCCAGGTGCAACCGGCATCTCCTTCTTGAACAAGGCAACACCTTCAGGCAGTAATAAATCCAGGAGTTTTTCATTGAATGTAGCTTTTGGTTCGGAAACCATTAAAGACTGCTGCTCTGTAGTATGATATCTTGGAACATACCGAGAAGGATCAGGCTGTGGTGCTGGTTGTCTCTTTTCTGAGATCTGGCTGGCTCCACAAATCCCAGAATTCTCATAGCGAGTTGCACCAGGTTTGAGATTCTGGATATTGAGCAAAATTGGATATTAAACCAAATTGGATATCGAACAAAATTGGATATAAAACAAAATTGGATATTGAACAAAATTGGATATAAAACAAAATTGGATATTGAACAGAATTGGATATAAACACAATTGGATATTGAACAGAATTGACCTTAACCTCTTCTTAATATTGAATAGTCCTTAAACACAATAGGATGTAAACAAAATTGGATATTGAACAAAATTGGATATTGAACAAAATTGGATATTGAACAAAATTGGATATTGAACAAAATTGAATATTGAACAGAATTGGATATTGAACAGAATTCGATATAAAACAAAATTGGATATTGAACAGAATTGACCTTAACCTCTTCTTAATAATGAATAGTCCTTAAACACAATTGGATATTAAAACAGAATTGGATATTGAACAAAATTGGATATAAAACCAAATTGGATATAAAACACAATTGGATATAAAACACAATTGGATATTAAACCAAATTAGATATAAAGCAGAATTGGATATTGACCAAAATTGAATATTGAACAAAATTGGATATTAAACCAAATTGGATATAAACACAATTGAATATTAAACCAAATTGAATATAAACACAATTGGATATAAAACCAAATTGAATATAACACCAAATATAAAACCAAATTGGATATTAAACAGAATTGGATATAAAACAAAATTGGATACTGAACCAAATTGAATATTGAACAAAATTGGATATTGAACAGAATTGGATATTAAACCAAATTGGATATTGAACAGAATTGACCTTAACCTCTTCTTAATAATGAATAGTCCTTAAACACAATTGGATATAAAACAAAATTGAATATTAAACAAAATTGGATATAAAACATAAAACCAAATTGGATATAAACCAAATTGGATACTGAACAAAATTGGATATAAACCAAAATTGGATATAAAACCAAATTGGATATTGAACCAAATTGGATATAAAACAAAATTGGATATAAACCAAATTGGATATTGAACAAAATTGCATATAAACACAATTGGATATAAAACTCATTTAGACCTTATACTGGTCTATTGGTCAAGATAAGTTTATAATAAAGTTCATGTTGTTCATGTTGGATATAAAAAAAAAGGGAATAAAAAAAAGTGCGAGCCATGCCCTTTTATATATTGCTCGGTGGCAAATCTGAAACACGTAGTTTACAAAAAGGATTCAGGGGCGCATATGCACAGGGATATAAAAAGACGCATATCCGCTGATATTTTTGCAGCAAAAATGTTGTCACGCGCGCACTTACAAAAGTCATATGCACAACCTTCCACTACAACAGATTACTTGGGTACCTTTCTATTTATAGATTCTGATCTTATGGGTATGTTTTTAATCCATTTTTAGAGAGGGTTTTGAAGATTTCAATATATCAACCATTAATGCCCGGTTTTATATACAGGAACCCCTGGAATAGGGGGACACTTACATACGTTTATGGCTAAACTCATTAAAGCGGATTCTAATTGGCCATTTTATTGATGGTGATCTTTTACCAATTCTGATGTTTAACGGACTACTTAGTACTGAGGTATTGGTATTATTTATAGTCCTTAGTCTGTATATACTAAACTGCAGACTAAAAGCACTAGGACCAGAACCAATCTAGTCATATACCTTCAAAGGATTTGTTAAATACAGGAATGGGGTTTCGAATGATTCAGGTTTCACAAAATTCCTGATCCAGACCGAATAGGATGAGATTCCTTTCTTTAGAGTTGGACTCCAATGTCTGTTTCTCTAGCCTTTGCCAAAGAAATTGACTACTCACATTTAGGTATAGTCTAGGAACATTATGTGGTTGCTGATCGGACCGGTATATGGAGTATTCTAGATTGGAATTCTAGAGATGAATACTCCAAGGAAAGAGCCAAAGAGTCCTTCATCCAGTATCCCTAGGATTAGAACAGAATGAACAGAATGAACAGAATGAACAGAATGAACAGAATGAACAGAATGAACAGAATGAACAGAATGAACAGAATGAAACTGAGATTCATCACAGATTTAGAACAGATGGGTTGAGAACTGTTTCGATAGAGTTTGGACAGAATGAAGCCATTGCTGGAGTGTCTGATTAAAACCAGACCACACCAGTACTTCTTTGAATAAAGATCTGATACTGGCCAATCTTTGACTTAGAACTTGTCAAGTCTCTGAATAGCACTGACCAGTTCGTGATCAAGTTTTGGGCTTGAAAAGTTTCCCTAGCCAGCTGGTTATACCGATCTTGACCAATCCTGGCCCCGGCTGCTGGATATACCGGTTTGTCTTGTCCAACGGCACATACTCATTGGTCAAACCGTCCTGGGAAAAATTGGGGGGCACTGAATCGGAGCCCTCGTAAATATTCCCATCCCAGCAATAATCCTCAAAGCACTTCTTGCACTCATCCGATTGAACCACTCCCAGCCGTTCTTCGGACCTTCTGACCATAGCACAGCCCACACAAAATGGCCAGTCATCGGTCTGGTTTCCCCGCAGAGCCACATCAAACCCATTGGTCACCATGCCCTTTTTTTCCGCATCCGAATACGTGAGTTTCAACGTGCTGGTATTAGACAAGAACTCGTATGGCCGGTTGGCTATATACACCACTATGGGAGGAACAACGCCACCCTTGGCCAAATCGGTCAAGTTGCGTGCATCACACCCAAAAAACGTGGGTTTGGCCGTCAAGTTGTGGTGAAGAAACGTCTTCTGATCCGGAACATAGGGGATCACCGTCAGTTTGCCCTCGTACGTGAACTGGCGCTCATACGAGTTGATAAGAGATGTTCCATCGGGCCATTCTGCTCCATTGTTATCGAAGGAGAACACAAGGTCCAAATTACGTTCCTTGATGGCCACGGTAGAAAGAGGCACGATTTCCCCCGCCAATCCTCCGTCCATCAAGTACAACGTCTCAGACGTCAGGATATTTTCCGACTTGGCATATTCCGACTTATAGAATGGGTTGGGCTTGAACCATGCGATATCTTGTCTCCGCTTCAGCATGTTTAAGAGAAATCTCTTGACAAAGAACTTGAGTATGCTATTCAAGGTCGTACAATTATCACAGACCAAGGTATTAAGAAATTGATTGAAGAGCGAAGACGAAGTGCCCAAAACAAAAGCTGAATTGTCCATTCCGTTGACACATGTTTCCACAGGCTCACCGTTTTCCACTTTGCTTCCAATGTATCGAATATCTGTGAAGGTATTGATTGAGGTGTCAAAAGAACCCATTTCAAAAGGGTTGAATTCAATGATGGGAGAATTCAAGTTGTATACCAACAGTCCCGGTCTTCTGGCTAAAGCTGTGACCAATGGGAAAGGCATATCGTGATCTGCAAAAGTCTGGAGGTTCCTGATATCGCTCCAACAAGCAGAATCCATATAATTTGGAGATTTGTCACGCCACGTTGTGCCTTGCAAGCGATTATTTTTCTTCAAGAAAAGGGAATGAGCCAAAAGTCGGCCCCAAATATCCGTGATGGACGTGGGAAACCCAGCATCTTGTTTTGCCTTGACATCGTCGGAAATACCCGTATTTCCAGGGGCTTTCCACCAACTAAGATGAGAAATTGTTTGATTATAATTACCAGAAGCAAAGTCATATGCCAAAGAAGGGATTTTGGAGGTATTGACAAAAGAATCAAGGGTTTGATAATCCCACACATTATATGGATTCTCCAAAACAACCTCTTCAACGGTTGGCCATCCTTGGAAGATTAATGAACCAAGAAGCCAGGAGCCACCCGAAAGACCTGCTATATACAGACTGGCCTGAAGAATGCCACCCAAACCATTTTGACTATTAGTGGTACGATTATCCAAAGCAGCAAGTTGACCAGCTCCACATAACATTGCACGAAGGCCTCCACCGGAGAAGGCGACTGCTATTTTGATGGAGTTGGAATCGGAATCGGAATCGGAATCAGAATCGGAATCGGAATCGATATTCGAATGTCCATTAAGATCGGGGGTTCCTGCACGCAGTACGATACCCAGAGACTCTAAAACAGACTCTAAAACCGATTCAGAAAAAGACTCGGAAACAGACCTTTTTTGGTGGTGAGATATACCTATACGAAGCAAAAAGTCATGGATGGCTTGATCAGTTTTGATGTTTCTTTGTTTCATCCATTCTGCTTCCGATACAGAAATGTGTCCTCCTTCCCGAATGAGTCTATCTCCAGGACATTGTGCAGGGACCGGGCCATATGCACCAACCATGGCTAAAAGCAAAACTACAAGAATGGGGTTCATTCTAATGTTTTGAAAAGGTACCAATTCAGGTCTTGTGACTATGCAATGTCTAATCTTCAAAAGATTAATTTCCGGCTTGTTTCCGGCTTGTTTCTTGACCAACTGTGACTTTCCAATGTGTTCCAATGTGTTCCAATGTGTTCCAATATCCAATATCCGAATGTCACTTTCTCCAATATATACGATTTTGGACAATTGTGTGATTAAAGAAGATTCTGATTATACAAAATGGAGTCAAGGAACTTTATGCAATTGATGATATTTTTGAATCCAGAAAGAATGGGTTTAATAATGGTGGTTGAAATGTTTATTAATTGTACTTTGATGAAAGTACATGAAGAAGATGAAGGTGATTTTGATGAAGATTTGGAGTTTGAAGATGATTTTGATGAAGATGAAGATGAAGATTTGGTGATTTTGATGAAGATGATTTTGATGAAGATGATTTGGTGATTTGGTGATTTTGATGATTTGGTGATTTTGATGATTTGGTGATTTTGATGATTTGGTGATTTTGGTGAGTTTGGTGATTTTGATGAAAAAGAATTTGATGGAGATGAAGATGATGGAGATGGAGATGATGGATAATTCGGGATAATTCGGGATAATTCGGAATAGAGGTATGGGGTAGGAGTATATTTACTTCCTAAACAGGGAATTTGTCCCGCACGAGAGTGTATGCTATGCGAAAACCCCTACCCTGAGAAGCATTCGCGCACTGCATCCAAAGCCACATGCTACTACTATCTCCACATCTCTATTGATCCTAACTTTTGAAATCCTATTGTTTGGGTTACTATAGCCTTTTGTTGAAAAGGGTGTGCTTGTTTGGGCTGTTCCATGCATACAATGGTTTCCTCGCGATTCTTGCGTCCGCGCGACTGCAGGTAACACCAATCTTCAAATCTCCTTCAAATCTCCTTCAATTCTCTTTTAATCAACTTTCAATTAATCTTCAATTACATTATATGCACATTTCGAGATGTTATATTTTGTTTGATTTATGATAATATATCAAATTAGATTTGTGGAATATTAAGATTTCTGTGCGTATTTGAAATCAGTAATATGCAGGTCTCGCATTTATCAATGAAACACTCATGAAACACTCATGAAACACTCAAACACACATGAAACTTTTATGAAACATTCACTTCTTTTTAATCATCATGTGATTGATTGGTTTCATATATGAATTTCAAAATCATTAATATTAAATCGATGCAATTATTTCCCGTTTAAAAACTCCATTTTCAATGTGGGTCTTGTATGCAGGACTCACATAAAATCTTCTAATTATGACGTGATATACATTTCTTTTTATATTAATAAGCGGTTATAAAGTTGTTTTATTGTTCAATCTAGTTGACTTTAGACGAATTGTGAATCGTGTACATGTCGACATTTGTCTAATTTCTGTCTAATTTCTGTCCAATTTCTATCTAATTTCTGTCTAATTTCTGTCTAATTTCTGTCGAAAATCTGTCGAAAATCTATCTAATATCTATCTAATTTCTGTCCAATTTCTGTCCAAAATCTGTCCAAAATCTGTCGAAATTCTGTCCAATTTCTGCCGAAAATCTATCTAATTTCTGTCGAAAATCTGTCCAATACCTATCCAATACCTATCCAATACCTATCCAATACCTATCCAATATCATCCAGAGACTAGTGATACGAACAAGACTGTTAATAACAGCGTATACACCGAATTGCTGGTTTAAGAAAGACACTCAATAAACCCCTTTGTTCCTTCCTCATGGAACTAATAAAGAACTCAGACGTAGTGAGTAGAAGTCAGGGTTTAGATCCAGGACACTAGATCAGTTTCTTCCCATTTTCCATCTTATTCACACTCTCCCATTTATCCTTTCCTCTGTTATTGATACAATCGATGATCAACCAGAAATAACTCACAGCTCTAAAGAAATGTTTAGATCATGTCTGAGAATAGAAATTCATCATGGAAGTATCCATATTGTATTGACTTCACCGAAGCCTTTGTGGCCGATATTTGTTAACGCAACAAAGCTTATAGCGTCGTAGAAACGTATATGGAGAGTCCACTTTGGTAGGCCATTTCCACCAGCCATTTCCACTGGATGCAAGCCATTTCCACCAGATGCAAGCCATTTCCACCGGATGCATGTATGGAAATATCACCAAGGTAGAAGACTTGGAAGCAAACAAATCAACGGGTCATTTGAATGATCAGAGTTGGAAATGAGTTCCAAAAGCTTCTTCTTAAACAATTGTATAGTCAATCTTTAACAATTGTATAGTCAATCTTTGACAATTGTATAGTCAATCGTGAAAGGAAAATAGGCATCTCCAAGCCCTTTGTAGTTATAACCACTTTCTTTTGTATATGGGTTATCATATTGACTCTGAAGCTGAAGACGAGTTTCAATGACTTCTGAGGAGATATAGAAGACACTCAGCACCAAAACCTTCAGAATTCCTATAACAAGATCAGCAAAAGTATTATTGACATGTCACTCATTTATTAAGCTTCCTTTGGTAACACATAGGTACCAAAAAAGGCAGCAATGGATGGGAAAAGCCAAGGATGTTTGAATAGTGTAAACATGCACGATTGTTTCATGATTTTTCATGATTTTCCATGATTTTCCATGATTTTTCATGATTTTCCATGATTTTTCATGATTTTTCATGATTTTTCATGATAGTATTAGCTTCATATCACAATCCCATACCATAGTCATGAATGTAAAGATGAATGAATGTAAAGATGAATGAATGTAAAGATGAATGAAGAAAGAACCTATAGTCAAATCAAGTGGTATAGACGAAAACATCAGTACCGCTTAAATAAGTCAAGTGTACATCTCCAAGAATTCAGGCGTGACAAAGTAGTCAATCCCACAATTTCACAAGAAAGAAGATAATTCAATATCATTCCAATACTTTATGATTCAGAAACCTGTAGAGACTCCTGGTTTCTTGTTGTTTCATGTCATTTCATGGTAGTTTCATGTCATTTCAAGTTGTTTCATAATAGTTTCATTCATCTTAGTGTCCTGTCATTTTCATGTCATTTTCATTGTTTTCTCTTAGTTTCCACTTAGTTTCATGTTGTATCATGGTAGTTTCATAATAGTTTCATAATAGTTTCATAATAGTTCCATGCAGTTTCATAATAGTTCCATGTTGTTTCATGTTGTCTCAGAGTTGTTTCGTGTTGTTTCATTGGTATCGTGTTGTATCGTGTTGTTTCCTCTTAGTTTCATAATTGTATCATGATTGTTTCCTGTCTGTTTCATGTCATTTTCATGTCATTTTCATGTCATTTTCATAACTGTGTCGTCTTTGTTTGAGAATAGTTTTGTCTTTGTTTCATGATTGTTCCTATCAGTTTCATGTAACTTTCTTGTCAGTTTCATCTTAGTTTCATAAGTGTTTCACGTAATTTTCAAGTTGTTTCATGTTGTTTCACGTAATTTTCAAGTTGTTTCCTGTCTGTTTCCTGTCTGTTTCCTGTCTGTTCCTTGTTGTTTCATGGTAGTTTCATGTCAGTTTCAAGTTGTTTCAGAAGAGTTTCATGTCAGTTTCTGTTGTTTCATTGTTTCCTCTTAGTTTCATAATAGTTTCATGTTGTTTCAGAGTTGTTTCATAGTACTTCATTGGTTTCATAAGTGTTTCATGTTGTTTCATGTTGTTTCATGTCAGTTTCCTCTTAGTTTGGTCCTTGTTTCGTCTTAGTTTCGTCTTTGTGTCATGTTGTTTCATGTCTATTCCTTGTTGTTCCATGGCAGTTTCATCTTAGTTTCATAAGTGTTTCAAGTTGTTTCCTCTTAGTTTCATTCATGTCAGTTTCATGTCAGTTTCCCGTCATTTTCATATTGTTTCCTGTCTGTTCCTTGCTGTCAGTTTCATCTTTGTTTCTTGGTAGTTTCCTGGTAGTTTCCTGGTAGTTTCATAAGTGTTTCATGTCAGTTTCTATTGTTTCTTTGGTTTCATGTCAGTTTCATGTCAGTTTCAAGTTGTTTCCTCTTAGTTTCATTCAGGTCACTTTCCTGTCAGTTTCCTGTCAGTTTCATGGTAGTTCCATCTAATTTTCAAGTTGTTTCATGTTGTTTCAAGTTGTTTCATAGTTTCCTCTTAGATTCCTTTTAGTTTCCTTTTAGTTCCATGACAGTTCCGAGTTGTTTCATGACAGTTTCAAGTTGTTTCATAATAGTTTCATTCATGTCACTTTCATGTAACTTTCATCTTAGTTCCATGTTGTTTCATGTTAGTTTCATGTCAGTTTCCCGTCATTTTCATGTTGTTTCCTGTCTGTTCCTTGCTGTCAGTTTCATCTTTGTTTCTTGGTAGTTTCATCTTAGTTTGATAATTGTTTGGTCCTTGTTTCATGTCAGTTTCATGTCAGTTTCATAAATGTTTCGTCTTTGCTTCATAATAGTTTCCTCTTAGTTTCGTCTTTGTGTCATGTTGTTTCATTCAGGTCACTTTCAGGTCACTTTCATGGTAGTTTCATAATAGTTTCATGGTAGTTTCTTGTAACTTTCTTGTCAGTTACATCTTAGTTTCATAAGTGTTTCATGTTGTTTCATGTTGTTTCAAGTTGTTTCATGTTGTTTCATGGTAGTGTCTTGTCAGTTTCATCATTGTTTCATCATTGTTTCATGTCAGTTTCTGTTGTTTCATCATTCATCACTTCATACTAGTCATTAATTATCATGACATAATATTGATGATAATGTATAGTAAAAGAATAGGTTGGTATTAATAATTGGTGAGCGCGGGACATTCTAGAAATGGATTTCTTCTTAGTATGAATTGGGGGGGTGTACGGATGTTCACCATGCGCTTCATCTCACACCTTGAACATTTTTCCTGAGCATTAGCCATGGCACCCAAAAGAGCTCGTGATAGTGTGGCGCCGGATCGGACCGGAATCAGGAAACGGATATTGCAAACTCCCAAAATATCTCGTCATAGCGCCCGCTTGATGTCTGCCCAATTAGGCAGTCCCAATTCAAACTCCGCGCCCCACGACGATATCATCTTGGTGGACTCAGACTCTGATTTACCGGGTTCTGATGCTGATAATGCAGTTGTGGTTGTTTCTGATGAAGAGGATGATGTTGAAGAACCGATTTCCAAAAAAATCCGCTTTGAAAACGCTAATCTGAACAACTTATCGCCTTCTCCAGCGCTTAAATCGGCTGCAATTCTGAATTCTCCTACAGACGCCCAAAAGAAACCTTCGTTAACCTCGGAAACTAACGAGGTCTCCAGAAATAATGACTTTATTGGCTTTGGCTTCGAACTGTCCCTGGGAACTGATCAGGAAGACTCGGACGAACAGTCTGAACCTGTACACCAGTACCCGTGGGTAAAAGGCCAAGACCATTCCCAGCAAAAGGAGATTGCCGATTGGATGACTCTCGAAATCAAGGATTTCGTCAACTACATCTCGCCATCCAAAAAGGAGATCATGGTGCGGAATGATGTTATTGGCATGCTTAAAGACCATATCCAGAGATTCTGGCCTAGCACCCAGGCCCATGTGTTTGGCTCCTGCGCCACGGATCTCTATCTACCGGGATCTGATATCGATATGGTGGTCATCTCCGCATCGGGCGACTACGAGCAGCGGCTGCGGCTATACCAGCTTTCGTCTTATCTCCGAACACACCGGTTGGCCAAAAACATCGAGGTCATCGCCAACGCTAAGGTGCCCATCATCAAGTTCGTGGACCCGGCACATAATATCCACGTGGACATCTCATTTGAGCGGACCAACGGAATCGACGCGGCCCGCCGCATCCGCCGCTGGCTAGACCTGACTCCGGGTCTAAGGGAGCTTGTACTCATAGTCAAGCAGTTCTTACGGTCCCGGAAGCTCAACAACGTGCACATGGGCGGGCTCGGCGGATATGCCACCATCATCATGGTCTACCATTTCCTTAAACTCCACCCTCGCGTGGCTACACAGAACATCCTGGCGCTCGAGAATTTGGGCACGTTACTCATCGAGTTCTTCGAGTTATACGGCCGCAATTTCTCCTACGATAGCCTCATCATCTCCTTGAACCAGGACGACCTGCCGAGGTACTTACCCAAATTCAAGCATCCTTATTTGGGCGCAGGACGGAGCCTGTTCTGCATAGTGATCCAGGACCCGCTGGATCCAAGCAACAATATCACCCGGTCGTCATACAATCTCCGGGACTTGCGTCAGGCTTTTGGTGGCGCATACCAGTTGTTGACGGCCAAGTGTTTTGAGTTGCACAGTGCATCCTACAAGAATCGCATCGGGCAGCTGATCTTGGGCGATATCATCAAGTTCAATGGAGAGAGCAGGGACTTCAATGATGACCGGGACTTGGTGGTGAATTCGGCACTTATCCTGCACCAAGATAGTGAAAGCGACGGAGCCAACGGCAATGATAAGTATTACTTATCGGATATGTCAGATCCTGGCCCACCAAAGAAGACTAAGAGGTTGGAGAAGCGCAAGGAGAGAAAGAGATTGGAGAGGGAGGGGAATCAAAGAGAAGAGAAACAAAAGGAGTCTATGGTGAAGCCAAAGGTGAGTGACTTTTTGAGTTTGGACGAGTCCGATTCGGAAAATCGTCTCAAGAAGAACTCCAAAAGGGACTACTGGAGCCTGAAGGCTTTTGAGACGGGAGTCTAACGCCGGCGTGTATATTAAAGTTAAGAAGTGACATAATAGTGATAGTGTCAGACTCATAACGGGTCTAAAGATCATAACGGTTCTAATGCAAATAAAGAGTGAGTCTCAACAACACTTGGATTGAGGCCGCTCTTGTAGTAGGATCTGGGGAATAGATTCATTGAAGAAATCCTCGTCCACTTCATTGACTATATCGTCGAAGATCTTCTGGATGCCACTATTAGTCTTGGCACTGGTCCTGTAGAATGTAATATCATGTTCTAAGCAGTACCGTTCAATGTCCAGCAACCCACCATTTGTAGCCAAGACCAAATTGTTAGTCTCTAAATTGTCCAAATCCAGAATCTCCAGAATCTCCAGATTACCCTTGTATATGTTTCTCCCGTTTGTCTCAACATCCGAATCGGAATCCAAACCTAAACAATCACTCTTTGTTCCCACCAATTTAACCACTATATTCGCCGGCCCCAGTAGACGTAACTGATCAAGCCAATATCGAGCCTTCTCAAACAGACTCCATGCACAGCTCATATCAAAACATACCAATGCTACACGCCCGTTGCGGTAGTACATTGGCGTAAGCAGCCGGTACCGTTCCTGGCCTGCAGTATCCCAGATCTCCAACTTCACCGTCCTTTCTGCCACGGTATGTTCAGTCAGAACAAATGCAGCACCAATCGTATTGGGCAGGTGTGGATCAAAAGTATCACTGGTATATCTCCGTAATAGCGATGACTTTCCCACTGCCGAGTCTCCTAAAAGTACCACTTTAAGAGCCGTCATGAAGTTGAGATATAGACCAAATCTGTACACCACAGCAATAAAGACAGAGACAGAGACAAAACGAGACAGAGACAGAGACAGAGACAGAGACAGAGACAAAGACAAAGACTGAGACTGAGACTGAGACAGAGACAAAGACAAAGACAAAGACAAAGACAAAGACAGAGACAAAGACAGAGACAAAGACAGAGACAAAGACAAAGACAAAACGACTAGATGGTAGCGTATGAAAATGGTGTAGAAGGTGTAGGAGTAGGAGTAGGAGTAGGGATTGAGGAGTGGAGTTGAGTACAGTGAGAAATGCTGGGTCACGTGCGCACATCAATATACAATAGTCTAGACCTAGACCTTGCTTTTTGGGTCTACTGGATGTAATCAAAGAATGATTAATGAGTATCATAATTTGAACTACTATAGTAACAGGTTAGTGAATTGGAACTGTATCGAGTCGATATATGTATGTTCTGCGTTACATACAGGATATTCAAGTTATATGTAGGTTTTGATGTTATGTGCAGGATATGCGCTCTTATATGCAGTATTTTCTCTTATATACATGCTTTTCTCTTATATACAGTACTTTCTATATAATCATTCTCCAAGCATGGCACATAACTGAAGATCAATTATTTCATTCTGGTCGTCTCTAAACTAATAGTAGAAAATACTATTTCGTCTCCTGAACTGATTCCATACCATAAAACCCTGTGCATGGGTCTTCTACTTCTGTAGTCGTCACGTGCCTAGTCACAACATCTATAAGTCCATCTCCTCCAATAAATAAAAGACCATAATCTGTTTCATATGATTCTGCTTATATGCAGACGCATCAGTATAGAGCATATCTCCAATGTACAACCTCCTCTACTTCCAAAGATTTCACATTTCCTATTCTAGCTAAAATTAGAGAGGCTAATTCCATCGAATTAAATCTATTGTTAATTTTAAATGGTGGTTATGGATTCATACCAGATTCCTGGTTTTCTAATCACCATTATAGCTCACAGTACTTTCCAGTTAATGGTAGTAGGAGTGGTTCTTAATGCTTCCAAACGTTGACTCCAGAAGGTCCTGGTTTTCCAATGATTCTTGTATTCAAGAGATGACATCTTTGTTTTTTTTATTATTGTGGTTGAAAATTAGTATTAGGAAGTTCTTTAATGAAGTTTCCCTCGTAAAATTTCCATAGAAATGGTAGAAATGGTAGAAACGGTTAAACAGAAATGGTAGAAATGGTAGAAACGGTTAAACTCTACGTATTACCTTTGGTAAAAGCGATTCGTCATTAATGTCCAAAACCACATTCCATAAACTAATTGTTTCTTTTAGAAATACAATAATACATATTGAACCCTTTTGAATCTATACATCCATGGATTGATTCTATAGAGTACTCTTGTTTCATCTGGGATGACATTTGTGTCTTATCAATTCTGAAACATCCCTCTGTCTCTGTAGTTTTCAATAGTCTTTAATACTCGGCACTTGACTGAATCGAATACTCACTAGTCTTCAATAGTACTCAATATTAGTAGTAGTAGTCCCTTGACTCTATGGTGGTAGTCAATAATAGTCTTTAATAATAGTCACTAGTCTTTAATAATAGTCACTAGTCTTTAATACTAGTCACTAGTCTTTAATAATAGTCAATAGTCTTTAATAGTACTCAATACCAGTCACTAGTAAAAGTGGTAGTAGTCCCTTGACTCTATAGTAGTCACTAGTCAGTAGTAGTCACTAGTCTGTAGTCTGTAGTCTGTAGTAGTCGATAGTTGTAGTACTAGTAGTTGTACTCAATAGTAGTCTGTAGTCTGTAGTCAGTAGTCTTCAATAGTAGTACTAGTAGTAGTGCTCACTAGTCAGTAGTACTAGTTGTACTCAATAGTAGTACTAGTCAATAGTATACTTGACTCTATAGTACTCTATAGTACTCTATAGTAATTTTCAATAGTACTCAGAAGCAGCAGCAGTTGTAGTCACCAATAGTCAATAGTAGTCACTAGTTTTCAATCACTAGAAAGTGGTAGTACTCACTAGTAGTAGTACTCACTTACTGTGGTAGTCACTAGACTCTATAGTAGTCAATAGTCAATAGTATACTTGACTCTATAGTAGTTGTAATAGTCAATACTTCTGGTAGTAGTCAGTAGTTTCAATCTTTTTCAATAGTAGTAGTCAGTAGTACTCACTAGTTGTAGTACTCACTAGTGGTAGTAGTAGTAGTAGTAGTAGTAGTCACTTGACTCAATAGTACTCACTAGTTGTAGTACCCAATAGTTGTAGTACTCACTAGTGGTAGTAGTCAATAGTTGTAGTAGTAGTTGTAGTAGTCACCAATACTCACTAGTACTCAAGAATAGTCAATAGTACTCAGTAGTTGTAGTAGTAGTAGTAGTAGTTGTAGTCACTTGACTCAATAGAATTACTCAGTAGTAATTGTACTCACTAGTCTTCAATAATAGTCAATACCAGTCACTAGTAAAAGTGGTAGTGCTCACTAGATGTAGTAGTACTCCCTTGACTCTATAGTAGTCAGTAGTCAGTAGTCAGTAGTCAGTAGTCAGTAGTCAGTAGTCAGTAGTCAGTAGTACTCGTTTGTTGTAGTACTAGTACTAGTACTCGTTTGTTGTAGTAGTACTAGTACTTAATAGTAGTACTAGTACTTAATAGTAGTAGTAGTACTCGTTTGTCGTAGTAGTACTAGTAGTAGTTGTTGTTGTAGAACCAGGATGAGTGCTGAATACGCCAAAAAGAGAGTTTCGTTGGTCTGGGGCTCCGTGCTGGGTCATACAAGACATTTTCTGAACCCGTTTCTTTCGGTAAATCAGGAATGCCGTAGATCTTCTGATGCCCAGCGAGTGGTGGGTTTCCATTAAGTGCCAGTTTCTCCTCCCCAGTTTCAGGGATTACCTTTTCAGGCTGAACATCAGGGAATGGCTCTTTTCTTTGCTCAACAAATACATCTTTGGATCCACAATGGGTCTTTTGGTCACAAGAATCTATACTACTATACAAGAGCATAGACCCTTTTACTATATCGGTGATCAGCAGGTTATAGAAGTCCAGTGTATTGACATAGTTTTTATCATGGATTGCAATAAAGTCAATAAACCGTACCAACCCATTGTCCAACCCAAGTGTAAGCACTGTTAGGAATAATCCTACAGGCCCTAGAATTGAGTATCTAGTGGTCTTGGATTAGCCACTAAAGGTATCAGGCAAGTGGAACCATTGGACCTGCGTGAGCCACAAGGATTCCTTAATATGCAATTCTTGAATGATGAAAGGAAACAAAACGTTCCATAACTGTTTCATGACTGTTTCCGGAAAGTCCTGAATGGGTTACCCAATACAGTAGAAAGTAGAAAGTGGAAAGTAGAAAGTGGAAAGTAGAAAGTGGAAAGTAGAAAGTGGAAAGTGGAAAGTGGAAAGTAAAAGACTAGAGAATTCACCAGGAATGCCTCGAAGTTAATTACCGTATTCGAATATACAATTGATACAACTTTGTTTATAAATCTCAAACCTGCTTAAGTTCTAACACTCATAGGTGAAAGTTAGGAATAACGCGCACTCATTTATGAGGTGATAACGTGCGTTTTATACCCTAAGAAATCCGATTCTTATTTTTGCCAAGTGTTGAAATTTGAATATAGGGGAGTTTTGAATATAGAGGAATTTTCAATATAGGGCAATTTTCAATATAGGGCAATTTTCTAGAGGATTTTGGGCGTATTTTGGCTTTGCTTTTGAGTTTGAAAGTGTATAAATGCGTAGATTCATATGAATTGTATAACCCACCGGATCACAAGATCCACGAAAATAGACTTCTATGGTTTATAGGGATTTAAAAGCTAAGGAATTGAACGGTTGAAGATTCGAATCTTATCATTATAAATTGATTTCTGGCCCGTACTGTATCTAAGGAATGGATTATTTACACTTTCTTAACCACCAACCCTGGGCTTGTTTCGGAACTTGAAAACATGCAACTGAACTGGGTCAAGCTCATCAATGAAACCAACTATATTCTTGCCAAAGATTATACCGGGGAGCGATTCACGGCTTTGGTGATTAATGGAGTGGACACCTTGTGCATGCATGCATATAGTGGAAATTGTCAATCCAGACAATGACCCAGGTCAGATGAGCAGGTTGGCGACGGACTTGGCGCAGTTCTCTGTACAGTCAAAAGTATTGATGGAAGCTCAGAACTTTGGCCACGAGAGTGAAACTGCTGAGATCCATTACATCAACAACATCAACAATGTGGAGAAACTACATGAGTTCTGTTGAGAGTTTGCGTAAACCTTTCTATAAGTTGGAATTTGAATTACGTTAATCTTCATTAACTCTATCAAGTGAGGA